>ONZH01023388.1:0-54121 GCA_900303285.1 Rhinella marina | reverse complement strand
TGAGCTAAAACACAAAAAAGCCTAATTTTTTATATATTTGTTTTTATATTTTTTTGTAGTTTTGTTTTTTTGGAAACGTGACGTGCAGAAAACTATCGTAGACCTAACTCACACTCTGTTAATGGTGGCCTATTAGAGCTGGCCGACTCCAGAGAAACTCGTCGCACAGAGATTTTTGGGATCAAGCTATATACGTTGCAGCAAATGACTTGGTTGTATTCAGTGACGTACAGAAAGTGTCACCTGGACAGAAAATACGGATTGGAGTGAGTGTGCTGAACTGTGACACACAGAAGGTTACAACGCAGCTGTGTGAAATGGATTTGTATCACAGAGCTAAAACAACAAAAACTAATTTTTTTTTATATATTTGTTTTTCTATATTTTTTGTAGTTTTGTTTTTGGGAACGTGACGTGCAGGACTATCGTAGACCTAACTCACACCCTCTTAATGGTGGCTATTTAGACTGCGACCCAGACAAATGTCGCACAGAATTTTTGGGATCAGCATATATACGTTGACAGCAAAAGACTTGGTTGTATTCAGTGACGTACAGAAAGTGTCACCATGGAAGAAAAATACGGATGAGTGAGTGTGCCCTGACTGTGACACACAGAATGGTTACACGCCGCTGTGAAATGATTTGTATCACTGACTAAAAAAACAAAAAAACAAATTTTTTTATATATTGTTTATATTTTTTTTTATTTTGTTTTTTTGGGAACGACGCGCAGGAACTATCGTTAGACCTAACTCACCCCTGTTAATGGTGGCTATTTAGACTGCGACCCAGACAAATGTCGCACAGAGATTTTTGGGATCAAGCTATATACGTTGCAGCAAATGACTTGGTTGTATTCAGTGACGTACAGAAAGTGTCACCTGGACAGAAAATACGGATTGGAGTGAGTGTGCTGAACTGTGACACACAGAAAGGTTACACGCAGCTGTGTGAAATGGATTTGTATCACTGAGCTAAAACAACAAAAAAACTAATTTTTTTATATATTTTGTTTTTATATTTTTTTGTAGTTTTGTTTTTTGGGAACGTGACGTGCAGGAACTATCGTAGACCTAACTCACACCCTCTTAATGGTGGCTATTTAGACTGCGACCCAGACAAATGTCGCACAGAGATTTTTGGGATCAAGCTATATACGTTGCAGCAAATGACTTGGTTGTATTCAGTGACGTACAGAAAGTGTCACCTGGACAGAAAATACGGATTGGAGTGAGTGTGCTGAACTGTGACACACAGAAAGGTTACACGCAGCTGTGTGAAATGGATTTGTATCACTGAGCTAAAACAACAAAAAAACTAATTTTTTTTTATATATTTGTTTTTCTATATTTTTTGTAGTTTTGTTTTTTTGGGAACGTGACGTGCAGGAACTATCGTAGACCTAACTCACACCCTGTTAATGGTGGCTATTTAGACTGCGACCCAGACAAATGTCGCACAGAGATTTTTGGGATCAAGCTATATACGTGACAGGCAGCAAAAGACTTGGTTGTATTCAGTGACGTACAGAAAGTGTCACCTGGACAGAAAATACGGATTGGAGTGAGTGTGCTGAACTGTGACACACAGAAAGGTTACACGCAGCTGTGTGAAATGGATTTGTATCACTGAGCTAAAACAACAAAAAAACTATTTTTTTTATATATTTGTTTTCTATATTTTTTTTGTAGTTTTGTTTTTTTGGGAACGTGACGTGCAGGAACTATCGTAGACCTAACTCACACCCTGTTAATGGTGGCTATTTAGACTGCGACCCAGACAAATGTCGCACAGAGATTTTTGGGATCAAGCTATATACGTGCAGCAAATGACTTGGTTGTATTCAGTGACGTACAGAAAGTGTCACCTGGACAGAAAATACGGATTGGAGTGAGTGTGCTGAACTGTGACACACAGAAAGGTTACACGCAGCTGTGTGAAATGGATTTGTATCACTGAGCTAAAACAACAAAAAAACTAATTTTTTTTATATATTTTGTTTTTTATATTTTTTTTGTAGTTTTGTTTTTTTGGGAACGTGACGTGCAGGAACTATCGTAGACCTAACTCACACCCTCTTAATGGTGGCTATTTAGACTGCGACCCAGACAAATGTCGCACAGAGATTTTTGGGATCAAGCTATATACGTGACAGGCAGCAAATGACTTGGTTGTATTCAGTGACGTACAGAAAGTGTCACCTGGACAGAAAATACGGATTGGAGTGAGTGTGCTGAACTGTGACACACAGAATGGTTCCACGCAGCTGTGTGAAATGGATTTGTATCACTGAGCTAAAACAACAAAAAAACTAATTTTTTTTATATATTTTGTTTTCTATATTTTTTTGTAGTTTTGTTTTTTTGGGAACGTGACGTGCAGGAACTATCGTAGACCTAACTCACACCCTGTTAATGGTGGCTATTTAGACTGCGACCCAGACAAATGTCGCACAGAGATTTTTGGGATCAAGCTATATACGTGACAGGCAGCAAATGACTTGGTTGTATTTCAGTGACGTACAGAAAGTGTCACCTGGACAGAAAATACGGATTGGAGTGAGTGTGCTGAACTGTGACACACAGAATGGTTCCACGCAGCTGTGTGAAATGGATTTGTATCACTGAGCTAAAACAACAAAAAAACTAATTTTTTTATATATTTTGTTTTCTATATTTTTTTGTAGTTTTGTTTTTTTTGGGAACGTGACGTGCAGGAACTATCGTAGACCTAACTCACACCCTGTTAATGGTGGCTATTTAGACTGCGACCCAGACAAATGTCGCACAGAGATTTTTGGGATCAAGCTATATACGTTGCATCAAATGACTTGGTTGTATTCAGTGACGTACAGAAAGTGTCACCTGGACAGAAAATACGGATTGGAGTGAGTGTGCTGAACTGTGACACACAGAAAGGTTACACGCAGCTGTGTGAAATGGATTTGTATCACTGAGCTAAAACAACAAAAAAACTAATTTTTTTTATATATTTTGTTTTTTATATTTTTTTGTAGTTTTGTTTTTCTGTGAACGTGACGTGCAGGAACTATCGTAGACCTAACTCACACCCTCTTAATGGTGGTTATTTAGACTGCGACCCAGACAAATGTCGCACAGAGATTTTTGGGATCAAGCTATATACGTGTCAGGCAGCAAAAGACTTGGTTGTATTCAGTGACGTACAGAAAGTGTCACCTGGACAGAAAATACGGATTGGAGTGAGTGTGCTGAACTGTGACACACAGAATGGTTCCACGCAGCTGTGTGAAATGGATTTGTATCACTGAGCTAAAACAACAAAAAAACTAATTTTTTTTATATTTTTTTTTTCTATATTTTTTTTGTAGTTTTGTTTTTTTGGGAATGTGACGTGCAGGAACTATCGTAGACCTAACTCACACCCTGTTAATGGTGGCTATTTAGACTGCGACCCAGACAAATGTCGCACAGAGATTTTTGGGATCAAGCTATATACGTGACAGGCAGCAAAAGACTTGGTTGTATTTAGTGACGTACAGAAAGTGTCACCTGGACAGAAAATACGGATTGGAGTGAGTGTGCTGAACTGTGACACACAGAAAGGTTACACGCAGCTGTGTGAAAAGGATTTGTATCACTGAGCTAAAACAACAAAAAAACTAATTTTTTTATATATTTTGTTTTCTATAATTTTTTTGTAGTTTTGTTTTTTTGGGAACGTGATGTGCAGGAACTATCGTAGACCTAACTCACACCCTGTTAATGGTGGCTATTTAGACTGCGACCCAGACAAATGTCGCACAGAGATTTTTGGGATCAAGCTATATACGTGACAGGCAGCAAAAGACTTGGTTGTATTCAGTGACGTACAGAAAGTGTCACCTGGACAGAAAATATGGATTCGAGTGAGTGTGCTGAACTGTGACACACAGAAAGGTTACACGCAGCTGTTTGAAATAGATTTGTATCACTGAGCTAAAACAACAAAAAAACTAATTTTTTTTATATATTTTGTTTTCTATATTTTTTTGTAGTTTTGTTTTTTTGGGAACGTGACGTGCAGGAACTATCGTAGACCTAACTCACACCCTGTTAGTGGTGGCTATTTAGACTGCGACCCAGACAAATGTCGCACAGAGATTTTTGGGATCAAGCTATATACGTTGCAGCAAATGACTTGGTTGTATTCAGTGACGTACAGGAAGTGTCACCTGGACAGAAAATACGGATTGGAGTGAATGTGCTGAACTGTGACACACAGAAAGGTTACACGCAGCTGTGTGAAATGGATTTGTATCACTGAGCTAAAACAACAAAAAAACTAATTTTTTTAATACATTTTGTTTTGGATTTTTTTTTTTTTAATGTGACGTGCAGAAACTATCATAGAGCTAACTGACACCCTACTGACGGTGGCTATTTAGACTGCGACCCAGACAAATGTCGCACAGAGATTTTTGGGATCAAGCTATACACGTGACAGGCAGCAAAAGACTTTGTTGCATTAAGTGACGTACAGAAAGTGTCACCTGGACAGAAAATAGTGAGTGTACTGAACTGTGACACACAGAATGGTTCCACACTGCTGTGTGCAATGGATTTGTATCACTGAGATATAACATTAAAAAAAAAAGAGAGTTATATATGGCGATAGCTGCACTACTAGTGCCAGCCAGCCAGCCAAGCCAGGAGACAAAAAAAAATATCTTGTAGCCCTTAGAAGGGCTGTTGGGTTCTTTGTGGGTGATTCCTACCTAACAGAGAACTAAATGCTGGCCCTAACACTGTCCCTGAAACGCAGCAGCTCTATCCCTAACGACATCCAGACGGCATCTGAGCCGAGCACCGCGGCCAGTCAGTAGTATATTCCAGGGTCACCTGATCAGACCAGCCAACCCCTGCTATTGACATGTAAGGGCCCCACGTGATGCTGGGTGTACCGCAGAGTCTCCTGGCTTGTGATTGGCTATGTTTATATGTGCCAAAAAAGCACGATGCGGAAGTTGCCATTTCCTCGAGCATGGCGAGATACTTGTCCGAGCAGCGAACACTTACAAGTACCCTAATACTCGAACGAGCACCAAGCTCGGACGAGTATGCTCGCTCATCTCTAGTGGTAACCAGTTGGGAGTATGAGCTGCACAGTATGTAAATGGCAGCACTGATTGGATAGAGTGAGTCTGTGCAGGTACACACCCCCAACTGGTTACCAACCTTCTGTAGCCTTACTGCAGACTGCTAGCAATTCATTCATAACTTTTAGTAGAAATAATACAGGAATTGCACAACATAGAGCCATAAGAATAGATGCTCCAGAATTGTCATTACACGAGGAGTGCATCAAGCTATTAAAACAGGGATGTCTGGAGTGGTGACAGATTCCCTTTAACAGCAGTTTACTTGTATAATTTATTTCGTGGTTTAGTGTATGGTAGCAATGATTTAAAAAATGAAATAGCTTTATTATAGACTAGCTGAAGGACCCGGCTTCGCCCGGGTATATTTAATTTATTTCATTTACTGTTTGTGTGTGTGTGTCGTTAAAAGATATTAAGAGTGACCTCTACAGTTCCCGCCCCTTTAACAGTGACCTCTACAGTGGCCCGCCCCTTTAACAGTGACCTCTAAAGCGGCCCGCCCCTTTATCAGTGACCTCTACAGCAGCCCGCCCCTTTAACAGTGACCTCTACAGCAGCCCACCCCTTTAACAGTGACCTCTGCAGCAGCCCGCCCCTTTAACAGTGACCTTTACAGCAGGCCGCCCCTTTAACAGTGACCTCTACAGCAGCCGTCCCTTTAACAGTGACTTCTACAGCTGCCCGCCCCTTTAACAGTGACTTCTACAGCTGCCTGGCTCTTTAACAGTGACCTCTACAGCAGCCCTCCCCTTTAAGAGTGACCTCTACAGCTGCCCGCCCCTTTAACAGTGACCTCTACAGCAGCCCGCCCCTTTAACAGTGATCTCTACAGCAGCCCACCCCTTTAACAGTGACCTTCTTACAGCAGCCCACCCCTTTAACCAGTGACCACTACAACTGCCCACCCCTTAACAGTGACCTCTACAGCTGCCCACCCCTTTAACAGTGACCACTACAACTGCCCACCCCTTTAACAGTGACCTCTACAGCTGCCCGCCCCTTTAACAGTGACCTCTACAGCTTCCTGCCCCTTTAACAGTGACCTCTACAGCTGCCCACCCCTTTAACAGTGACATTTAGCATGGCCACTGTCTTCACCCCAGAAAGCCAGACCTCTCCGGCCATTTCCCCAAACATGAAACAGCGCCCCCAGTTCCCATGAAGACACACCACTAAACATAAGGCTGAAGCTGTCTGAGTGTGAGCTACTGAAAGGGTGGACATCCCTGTGTCTGTCCAGGCACTGCGTCGGACGGAGATCAGGTAGCCAGAAAACTGGACTGTCCAGTCTAAAGCCGGACATCTGGCCACCCTAGGGGCAGGCTGATGTTAGGGTCTTGTTTTAGGCTGGACAGTCTGGCTTTCAGACTCCCCGTCCTCTGTCATGCGCAGGGCTTGGATGGACACAGGGATGTCCTTTTGAACAGCTCACTCTCAGCAGAGCACTGTGCACTCTGAGCAATGAGCTGCAGGGAGAAAGTCACCCTCCCCCCACCCCTGCAGCTGAAAGAAGGTGATTTTTACCTATATTTTTAATCCCGGTCAAATGCGGCATGTTAGGGTCGTGGCCTGACTTAGTAGGATCTTGGGGGGGGCTTTTAAGTCCTTATTTTGACAGTGGCCTGAATTACAGGTCGATGCCATAGTAATTTAGGAGGAAGGTGGGAAGCAGTGGAAGAATACATCTTTTATTACTACTGAACAGTAAATATGTGAAATTTACATTATATGAGTTAATGATTGATGATGAATTAGTCTAAAACATAAGTTATATTTATGGTAACCGAAATACCCCTTTACCATTGTCGTCTACAGTGCTCTGCCTCTTTAATGCAGACCTACAGCAGTGAACTGGCTAGGTTGTCATAGAAACCTGGTGTGTGGAGACGGCCTGTGAGCTTCTATTGGCTGATAAGGGTCATGTGACCAGGCTAGTATTGGCTAATGCATTTTTTGGGAATATCTCAGGAACGGTACGTCCTGGAGAGTTGAAAACTGTTCTAAAACCTTCCCGGACACCTGATGTACATGTGTGCCAAATTTTGTGATTGTAGCTCCAGCTGTGCGGATTCCTTTAGCGGACATACACACACACACACACACATACACTCAGCTTTATATATTAGATGTATTAAAAAACATAGGGGGAGATTTATCAAAGCTGATGTAAAGGAAAACTGGGTTACTTGCCCATAGCAACCAATCAGAATCCATTTTTCATTTTACAGAGCTCCTATGGAAATAATTGGGGGAATCTGATTGGTTGCTATGGTCAACTAAGCCAGTTTTCCTTTATACCAGCTTTGGTAAATCTGCCCCATAATGTTGTCTAACAGAACTGCTTATTCAGCATCCCACTGCACAGCAGCAGTATACTGTAAAAGGGATTAAAAATATGTTTTTGTGTGGTAAATGCATGCCTGCATCCATATGCCAAAGGTGTTAATAGGCTGTATCCACTAGTTGGGGCTATTTCCCTTTCCCCTTAGGAAAAGGTAAATCATTATACAGATAGAGTAGTCTAAGACTTTGAAGAGTGTGCCTATGTTAAGTGGGATAGCTGAAAGAAAACCCAGCCCTGGGTTAGGCACCAGCCAGTGCTAGGCTAAAAAAGAACTCTTACAGTGCCTTGCGAAAGTATTCAGCCCCCTGGAACTTTTCAACGCTTTGCCACATTTCAGGCTTCAAACAAAAAGATATAACATTTTTAATTTTTGGTGAAGAATCAACAACAAGTGGGTTACAGTTGTGAAGTGGAACGGAATTTATTGGATCATTTAAACTTTTTTTGTAATAATAAAACTAAAAAGTGGGGCATGCAAAATTATTTGGCCCCCTTGCATTACTACTTTGTTGCGCCACCTTTTGCTGCGATTTCAGCTGCAAGTCGCTTGGGGTATGTCTCTATCAGTTTTGCACATCTAGAGACTGAAATTCTTGCCCATTTTTCCTTGCAAAACAGCTCGAACTCTTTGAGGTTGGATGGAGAGCGTTTGTGAACAGCAGTTTTCAGCTCTTTCCACATATTCTCAATTGGATTCAGGTCTGGACTTTGACTTGGCCATTCTAAGACCTGGATATGTTTATTTTTGAACCATTCCATTGTAGATTTTGCTTTATGTTTGGGATCATTGTCTTGTTGGAAGATAAATCTCCGTCCTAGTCTCAGGTCTTTTGCAGACTCCAACAGGTTTTCATCCAGAATGGTCCTGTATTTGGCTCCATCCATCTTCCCATCAATTTTAACCATCTTCCCTGTCCTTGCTGATGAAAAGCAGGCCCAAACCATGTGTCATGCTCAGGTGTGGAGGGTATAGCCACACCAAGCGTAAGAGGGAAGGGAAAAGACCAATCAAGGGAAACGGTCACCTCCTGCAGGAATCCCTGAGACTAGGCTCTGGCAGACTACCAGTATGAACAGGTCTAAGTGGTAGGAGAGTTCATACACAGGAACCTAATTACTAACTGACTCTGTAGTTAGTGATAGGGGAAGGAGTCAACCCGTTCCTCGAACAGGACGGAGGAATAGGAGACTCCAAACGACGGATAAACACAATAGGGAAAATGACACTTATCTTTATGCAGAAATAGCAGCAACTGGATCTCAGCCAAGAACAGCTCCAAACAACTAAATCAGCATAAAGTATAAACCGCATCAATTTCCCATCAATTTTAACCATCTTCCCTGTCTCTGCTGATGAAAAGCAGGCCCAAACCATGATGCTGCCACAACCATGTTTGACAGTGGGCATGGTGTATTCAGGGTGATGAGCTGTGTTTCTTTTAGCCAAACATATCGTTTTACATTGTTTCCAAAAAGTTCGATTTTGGTTTCATCTGACCAGAGCACCTTCTTCCACATGTTTGGTGTGTCTCCCAGGTGGCTTGTGGCAAACTGTAAATGAGGCTTTTTATGGATATCTTTGAGAAATGGCTTTCTTCTTGCCACTCTTCCATAAAGGCCAGATTTGTGAAGTGTTCGACTGATTGTTGTCCTATGGACAGACTCACCACCTCAGCTGTAGATCTCTACAGTTCATCCAGAGTGATCATGGGCCTTTTGGCTGAATCTCTGATCAGTCTTCTCCTTATTTGAGATGAAAGTTTAGAGGGACGGCTGGGTCTTGGTAGATTTGCAGTGGTCTGATACTCCTTCCATTTCAATATGATCGCTTGCACAGTGCTCCTTGGGATGTTTAAAGCTTGGGAAATCTTTTGGTATCCAAATCCGGCTTTAAACATCTCCACAACGGTATCACGGACCTGCCTGGTGTGTTCCTTGGTCTTCATGATGCTCTCTGTGCTTTAAACAGAACCCTGAGACTATCACAGAGCAGGTGCATTTATACGGAGACTTGATTACACACAGGTGGATTCTATTTATCTTCATCAGTCATTTAGGACAACATTGGATCATTCAGAGATCCTCAATGAACTTCTGGAGTGAGTTTTCTGAACTGAAAGTAAATGGGCCGAATAATTTTACACACCCAACTTTTCAGTTTTATTATTACAAAAAAAGTTTAAATGATCCAATAAATGTGTGTTATCCTCATGCCTGTGTAGAGAAGTGAAGTGTATGGAAAAGTACTTTAAAGCGTACTTGAACTTTCAAGTACGCCTTATTAAAACCATATAGTAAATATTTTTTACTTTTTCATGTGAAATAGGCACCTGACGTTCAGGTGCCTATCACGCTTTAGAATCCATATTCCAATACAGTGATGTGATGGGTGTTACCTAGAACTGGTAACACCCATCTAGACCTTCATTGCAAACTGCTAGCAAGTCATAACCTCTAGCATGAATAATAAATAAATACCACAAAACAGAGTGTTATTACATAGAGAACACAAATAGTTACTAAAACAGATGTGTCAGGAGAGGTTACAGTTCCTATTAAAAGGGTTCCCTCGGAATTTTTAAAAATTGGGCTTGTTCAGGTTGGAAAAAAGATGCCTTAGAGGGCATCTCCTTTACATGAATAAATACATGTGTGCTCAGTAGAAAGAACTGGCACAGTTTCGAGAATAAAAAGAGGAACACATTTTGTGGGATTTGGGGAGACCATGGAAAACTGGGCAATCTGGGATAGTCATACTTAAAGGGGCTCACCAGGAGTGGCCACCTGCAGCTTGTCCTAGAATATGAGCAGGCCTGTATGCCTACATTTGCAAAGTTGCCTAAAGGGGTGAGGGGCCAGGGCCTCACTACACACTTCAGTGCTCTACAATAGTGGGTAATGATGTGATTCTGCCTATGAAATGCCATAATGGCTGAGCAGTCTGGCAGGAAAACTCACCAATACAAATGCCAAAACATACGTAGTGTGTTGTGAGGCCCTGACCCCTCACGCCCCTAGACAGCACTGCAAGTAGAGGCATCTGGTCCTACTCAAATCCTAGGACAGGTTGCAGGTGGCGATTTTAAATAATTCCCAGAGAACCCCTTTAGGTATGACTATCCCAGTTTGCTCAGTTTTCCATGGTCTCCCCAAATACCACAAAATGTGTTCCTCTTTCTTTTCTCTACATTGTGCCAGTTCTTTGTAAAGTGTCAATTTTTAACAATGACACAAAACTGCGTAGGGTGCTTAAAGGGGTTGTCTCATGTAAAGGGGTTGGCCCATCATAGACATATTCTAGTGATATGCCCCCATTCTCTGGGCCAATCCCTTTAAGCAAATGGCATTTATTAGACTAAGTTGATACAAGCCACTTACTAATGTATTGAGACTGTCCATGTTGCTTGCTTTGCTGGCTTGATTCATTTTCCATCACATTATACACTGCTTGTATCAAGAGGTTATAACCACCCTGCTATACAGCAGTGGTGGCCATGTTTGCACACTCCAGGAAAGAACGCCAACCCACAGGAATGCAGTTAGGCACTTTTTCTTATAGTATGCAAGCACAGCCATTGCAGCTGGATTGCAGGGCAGTCATAGCCCCTGAAAATGAGCCGCGTATAATGTGATAAAAAATTAATCAAGCCAGCAAAGGAAGCAATGTGGACAATTACAATACATTAGTAAGTGGCTTGCATTAAAGGGTTGATCATTTATTAATATTGATGACCATCAATATTAGATGGGGAAGGGGGCCGACACCTGACCCCCCCCACCACCACCACCACGATCACCTGTTGCAAAATGCAGAGCTCATATAAGCGCTGTCTTCTATTCACAGTTTACCTGCTCACTGTCGCAACAGCAGTGGCGAGCAGGTGTAATTACAGCTAAGCTGTCCCATTCACTTCAGTGGGACGTCTTGTTCCTGTAGAATGGCCTACTCCAAGAACGTTAGATTCTATGTCAGCATTTAAAAAGGGCTAGATGCTTATCTAATAGTAAATGACCACTGATTATAATTAGTGTAACAACTAATGTGGTATAATTGTTCTAAGAAAGTCTAAACTTGATGAACCTAAGTCTTTATTTCAACTAATGTTACCAAGTATTTCTGCAGTATTATCACAGTATATATATATATATATATATATATATATATATATATATATATATTTAAAAAACACTTTATCTATAGTGATATTCAAAATTCACTGTAGACTAGTAAATCTGACTACATGAAAAAATACTGAAAAAAATGCTGCAAAATAAATAGCAAAAAGTGCTAAAAACGGCAAAAAATGACTGTATGAAACCACTCTTAAAAGCTTTTTTCAGGCTATATTTAATCAGTTAAACAATTCACATTCAAAATGAAAGGCACAAGTATGAAGAAAGCATTAGTCATAGTCAGTGCTCATATGCTTTATGTAAAACTTTTCAATTGTGATACCATATTAAAGTCTCCTTTGACCCACAATACATAAATATTTGGGCAAATTATGACATTAAAAAAAAAACCTCTTGAAAAGTGTCATCCACGAGGTTACATTTTGGTGATTGTATTATGGAAGTATTTACTTGAAACTATTAAAAAATGGCCTGGGCTATATCTGAGGTGTGGACAGACAAATAAAGGTTGGTTATAAAGGTCTGAAATGTTTAACAGACTATGAGGGTTTCACAGCTACATAGACAGCACAAAAAGCACAGCTGTCAGCTCTGTGTGCCATTAAAACTGATGACATTTTGTGCACAATGTTAAAAGTCCCTAATTCTCACATCAATTATGTGGTAAGAAAAAAGTGATTAAAGAAGGAAATTATCTTATTTGGAAGTTAACAGTTTTCCCATAAGCTAATTATGTTTCAGTGTCAGGCTTACTGAATAGTTACAAGTGAATTCTCGAAGTATATATATATTCTTCATAACTTGTGTATAGTCTTCTTCCCTTAGAAAATAAATGGTAACATATTTCTCTTTTGTGCATTTCAGATCATTTAAAACAACTTGTAATCTTCCTCGATACTATAGTGTTGAACAATGATGTCACCATAGAACTTTATTAACTAAACTGTATTATCTTGTAATATTCTTGTAATGATTTACTTATTTCTTTTCTGCAGTCTAGTTCCTTTCTAAAGTTGATGAAGAATACATTGTCCTGCATTTATTCTTTGTCAAAATACAAAGAATTTGTATATCATTAAAATCCTGTAGATATGTAGTGAGCAATCTGTGGTACAAACTTGAACGAGAAAAAATGTTAATACTCCGTAGCATTAACGCTTTCTATGACCTTTTTGCCATGGGAATTGTACGGAAGATATTTGCCTATAGAAGACTACAACTTAATGGTCATATACAAATATTGCAACAAACTGCTATATTTCAAGCTAATGCAAAGAAAGTAGTCACTGGTTACATAGTTGGCTGTTCTGTACAAAATAAATATTCCTATGAAGGCTTCTTTCTGCCCAAGGCAGCTGCAATCTGCAGTGGAATCCACTCCTCCTTCTCCACCCCCAACATTCTTCATAGCATTTCTTTAATCATCCATATGCTAGTAATGGAAACACAGGAGCCTTGTACACAGGCGGTTATGAATCCTTCTTTATGTTTAGAAGTTCAGCATTTTTTTCTAGGCGAAGCAAACTGCATTTAGACATACAAATGGATTACTTAAAATGCTTTTGTGAAATGCTGAACAGAGCTCTTGATTATTCTAGTTTCTAAAACATTAGTAACAAGACTAAAATACTGGCTTTGAATCTCTTAATACATGTATTATGCTGTGTGCTGGTGCCTATGCTTGTGAATGATGTGATTTATTGAAGCTGGAATGTTTATATTTATTTAATACAAGGTTGGATCATTAATTTTATGTTGTTTCTTTTTATTCTTCAAAGAGAATTTAGTTCCAGCAAGATAATAATTTGAGAAAATCACCAACATTATCTGCATGATCTCCATGCAACTATAAATGAGAAGAATGTAAGCTCACAGTGACCATGGTGAATGTATAAATGACAGGATGATAGTTCTGAAGGTGATTCTAACACAAAGTGTGAAGTCATATACTTAAGAAAATGTAATTATATCTGCCTATAACATATTATAAAGCTTAGCCCCTAAGTTTATAGGATGTTTTGTGTGTTTGTTTGAGGATTCAAGGTTAGTACAAAGGAGGCAAGTATCTATTTTGCAAGGCATAAATCCATATAAATAGCCAGAAAATAAGATCTCTGGTCAGTAGTGCAGAGTTTTACTTTTGCTGTTCCTTTTTCTGTCATGACAATCAGTGTGTGCTATGAGACCTAAATTTGTAGATATGACCCACTGCCTATTTCAGTATTAGTCACATGGATATTAGTGTAGTTTTTTGCATTTTTATTGTTAAGCAACCCATTGCTCATTTTTTGCACATATACATGCCTGACTTTCTTGATATGATAGCACATAACTATCTAATTACTAAGGAAATAAAAAACAGAGGTGTAAATAACACTGTAATTGAATAGATGTCCTCTGGATCAACTTTGCAAGATAACATATGTCATAGGTGGACATATGTCTTTTTTCAACTATGTTACTATGTCATTCAAGGGGAATGAGGAAAAATGTGGAATGTAAGTAAAACATAACTATATTCAGTTCAAGCCATTACATTGAAGCATTTTTCTAAATGCGAGAGGACAGACATTCAAAGTTATTTGGCAGTAAATGGTAAAAGAAAAAACACAATTTATTTCATACAGTCATAATGGTTATACTGTACTTTCAAAATAACAGTTTTAGTATTGAAAACAGGACAATGGCATAGCAAGAATCTGAAGTGCATGTTTTGTTTCTTATTTCTCTATTAAGAAGCACGTTCCAACTTCTGTAACTCCTCATTCACAGCACAGTAGCTGATTTAAAGAGTGCCCATACTCTATAGACAGAAACTTGACTTTCCTGCAGCCATGCAAGTCAGTTTTTGAAATGGCTCCAGCTTCTAAGGGTGCACACACATATTACACTATTATTAGAGATGAGCGAATCAGTTGAGGTTTTCAGGTTTATTTTGGACAGATCCAATAAAATGACACATAGCACAGAATTTTGCTGCACGTGTTGACAGGAAAATGTATGAGGCAGGAATACAGATGCTTACATGACCCTAAGAGGAAAGAGGAGGAGGGCTTGCCCTGATTGGCTCACAGGCTGACAGACATCCTGGATGAGCCAATCAGTGCTGCAGCAGGCAGGGAGATGCCCTTGCAAAATAAGCAAAATGTCATTCTGTGTTGGGTCGTACATGAAGGTGGATGGGACTATGCAATGTCTGGCAGAAAACGCTCTTAAGGACAGTCTACAGTCACAATCAAGCTTCTATTCTAGTGTGAGCGAGAGTAAAGGGAAAGGCTAGAAAGAAGAAGAATTGTATAGAATAGGGAAAAGCAGAGAAAGCGGAGTGAGAAGTTAGGAGCTGAGGCTGAGAGTGCCTGACAGTGCCTTCTAGCTACAATTACTGCCATATAACACCACAGCTGCAGCTGCTGCAGAACCTCAAAATCTACCTACAAGAACATTTCTTTTTTTCCCATTTCAACAGATTTTTCTTTTTTTTGTGGGGGAGTAAGCTCAAAACTGTGCAAGTGTTTTACCATTCAGAGGATAGATAGCATTTAAAATCTCAGTGAAAACACCAGAAATACTTAGTCCAAAATCTATGTCAGGGCATCTCCAGACAGTTCATTTTTTTAGGGGTTTGGCAAGATAGCAATATATGTGTGTCTTACAATACATACTGTAGTATTTTATATCTCTGAGTTAACGTGAAATACTAGGCTGAAATTCATGTCGATGCATCTCCAGACAGTTCAATTTTATTGAAGTCTCCCTGTTGATGACTTCGGAGTGAAGGGAGGGTAAAGACTCTGGTGAGGATTGTGTGTTGGACAGGAACTAGGAGCCGGATTGGGGTGCTTTGTAGGAGGTAACATCAGAAAAGGATAGTGGTAGCAGTGGCAGCAACAAAGAGCAGAGGCAGCGTACTTCCCAAAGAACTGCCTGGGCCATATGCAGTGGTAGTCAGGTTAAATACAAATAAAGAGCAGGGGGCCAAGGAACCCACCATGATATGTCAAAGTCTGATAAAAGTTGCAGGTAGGGAGATGATTCCGATAATGGCAGCCAGATCAAGGTGCCACAATGTAGGGAGAGGAATCAGAGAAGACCATGGTGTCAATTTAGAGTGGAGGCAATGTAGGACCAAAACCTCTCAAACAACTGGCAGTGTCAGATCTGCTTAAATTGTGGTTAGCTCGGGAACTGGTTATGCCACTAATACTGTGGGCACAAATGCAGAACGTATTGGATGTATACAGAACCCGGCTTCCTCTTGCTTTGTGAAAACAACTCCCATATGATGTTTTTCTCCACAAAAGCGGCATATGAAACCACAGCCATGTGCAAGATTTGCAGAATTAAAATAAGCAGTGAGTGTTCAAATAAGCAGTGGTGAAGTAAAAACTTTTCGCAACAAGCAATTAGCTTGTCTACAAGCTGAACCCCAACCTGCCCAAGTTGTGGGTGGGGCAGCCGCTGTCGTACCATTTAGTAGTTCCTTGTACTCTCATGTGGCAGAGAGCGTGAGCTGCTCCTTGTGATTGTCGCTATGCAGCAAGGTGCATGCAACAGTGGACACCTGGAGCAGCTGTTATGGGCGTGGACAGTACATGTTTTTCATGGCCCACTGAGTCAATTTTTTTTGCGGCAGTGGTGAGGCAGCACCCCAGAAACAAGGCCAGGTCCTTTTGACCCCCCCAGGATTGCATAGGGCATTTTTCCATGGACACGCTCCCCTCCCCAACAGCAGAAAGGCACAGCATTGCTTCCACCCCCTCCTTCCTGTCACATTTGTCAAGGCTAGTGTTTCCATGTGGTGTTGGAGCTGATCGGCCCAGGCGAGAGTAGCCACACAGTTGCAGTTGCTAGAGTACATCAAAGAGAAAACATCCAGCTGGCGGTCCCCCCACCAATTCCAACTGAGCAAGGTGGTCAGCGACAATGGCGGCAACATTGTGGTTGCCCTGAACCTGGGGGAAATAATATATGCTCTCTGCTTGGCACATGTCATTAACCTAGTCGTGCAACGCTTTTTTAAAAAGTACACTGGCTTGTGCAAGGTTTTGGCAATGTCCAGGAGACTGTCCTCATATTTCAGCCATTATTACGTGGTGAGGAACACTGTACTGGACTTACAGCATCAGAATGGTCTGCTGCTACACTGCACTCTCTGGAATTCAACATTTCCATGCTAGAGTATCTGTGCTAGCAGCGGAAAGCTGTGAAAGATTTTGTCATGCACTAGACCAACTCAGCAGGGAGCATGTGTTGTTTCCAGATCAAGCAGCTCATGCCGTTCATGCTGCAGTTGTTCCTTATCACCCTCATATTTATCTGAGAACAGACTCTGATGCACATGCAGCAGGGGGGCGACGTAGGAAGAAGAACCTCTTAAGCATCTTGCTTTCTGCCCTGTAGCTGTTGGGGACCCACAAGGAGAAACTCCCATAGAGGATGAGAATGAGGAGCTGGTACTGGAGGACGAATCAGAGTTGGATAATGATGATGGTGACACCAACCACGACACCCAATTGTCTCAGTGAGGGGTGGATCTGGAAAGAACTGGCTCCTTGGGCACGCTGGCCAGAATGGCAAGCTGTACATTCGCTTGATTGCTACCATAACAGGCATATCATTGACATCAAACAGTCTGATAATTACTTGATAGCCATGCTTTTAGACCCTCACTATCAATGAAAAATGGGGAATGTTTTACTCCCTCTGAAAGGGAGGCCAAATTATGTTATTACTAGGACATACTGTGTATGTTGCTTGCATCAGCATTCGACAAGCAGACACCTGCCTGAAATGGAGGCCCCTCTCTGCCCCCACGGAGTCATGCACCTCCCGCTGCCACAAGCAGGAGAAGCTGCAGTAGCAGCAACAGCAGCAGCCAATTTAGTCTCTTCAATATGATGGAGCTGCATTTTCACAAACCACGCCAGGCTGAGGCACATCAGCAAGCTGAAACTTCCTGCCTCAATGCCCAGGTTCAAGCCTACCTACACTCTGGACTATCTCTGGCACATGCCCTATTCCCTGACCCCATGGATTTCTAGGCAGGCAGCATGGAGCAGTACGCAAGAGAAAAATTTCAGAGACAGCTGCTCGTAGGATTGCCAGAAAGGCAAATCAGAACCCTAGTTGACTGCAAAAGACATTCAGGAAGACTTAGCAGACTGTGGACTTGTGGTACACTGTTCAACTGCATAGTTGCTAACTGTCCCTAAATGGGCCTTTCTGGGTAGATTTGAGACGTTCCCGAGCTAGAGTTTTGATAACCCGTTTTTTACCAATCTAAACTTTGGTAAGTATGCTACTGTTCAGTACCTTCAATTACTATACTGCAGAAAAAATACTCTCATACAAAAGTCCCCCAAAATATTTGTTCCACAAATAAATAAATTGTGTCAAGCTGAGTAACCTCTATATTTACCCCTAGTAATAATATGGTCCCTCTTGTACCCCACTAATAAAAATGCCCCTTTATAGAGCTCTCAGTAATGTCCATATAGGGCCCTCAGTAATGCCCCCCAAGTGAATGACAAAAGCCTATTAAATACACACATGTCCTGTTCCATGCTACTGTTTGTGGTGCAGGCAAGGGGTCTATTCCAGCCTGTGGCCTGAGATGCCTGCATCTTGGTGCAGGCAGGAATGATAATGTAATAATGTCATCCGATGATGGCTTCACGACCGCCTGTGCCATTTGTACTCTACCTCATGGGCTTCAGGCTAATGGCTCTCATGCCTCCATGCAGTATTTAACTGAATTAGCAACGTGAGATACCCATGTACTTTGGCCAGGTACATGAATACCTGAAGCTCCCAGCATTAATTCCCAGCGTTAAAATACAATAAGGAATATGCACTGTGGATTCCGATGCCTTTCTATCACAGAAACTATTAACTTTTTAGCAAATTTGTGTTTTAGTGGCTCCTGTTTGTGATCTGCCCAGATGGAGTAGCCTTCACTGCTCACCCACTTCAATGAGCTATGGGCGCCCATGGCCCTTTAAATTCTCTTCCGTGGACCTCTTTTGATGAGACCTTATCACAAGATCTGCAATTCTGGAGATGCTGTGACAAAGTCATCTATACATCACAGTACAGGAGGTGGGGGAGGAGAAGAAGTGGCTGGCATGCTGAGATAAGCATATTCGTGCAGTAAGGTATTTACAAAGATTTTTATCTTTGTTTGTACTGTTGATGTCTGCAAAGTTTGTTCAAAGGACAGTGACATTGTTACCTGTCCATGCTACTGCAATATCTAGTGTTGTGCAAAACAAAGCATCTAAAGTGGAATTCGATCCGAAGTTTAGGAAAAATTCGATTTGTAACTAATCTGAATTTCCTTGTGCTTAGTGGTAACTAATTGATTTTTTCCTAAAATGACAGCTACACTTGTTACAAAGTGAAAGTAAGAACCTTGGGAATGCGATAAGACTCATAATGCAGTCAGCCAATCAGCAGATGGCCATTCCCTGTGATGTCCCTTTAAAAGACTCATCCCGAACGGTTTCCGCCATTTCACTGTGATCTCAGCATAGGGAGAGACATGACTACTTCTCTGGATAGTGTTCAAGAAGCCTTTAACTGTCAAATATTGGATAGGGAGACTGAAAGGACAGTGAAGGGGTAGTGCAGGCTTTGTAATCTGAAGCTGAAGGGATCCATAGGAGACAGCCAGTATCGGATTAGGGTAGCTAGGGCCTACCAGTAAAATTTATTTTGGGGGCCCACCATACAGATACATTCAAATATAATAAATAATCTAACAAGTTTTTTATATGAACATAGGCTGATTGAGGTGCAGTACATTGTATATATATATATATATATATATATATATATATATATATATATATATATATTGTGGTAATGTGTACGGATGTGGGGGTGTGTATGTAACCTGGTTTGTCAGTTTCAGAACTGAAATCCAGAAGTGGTATAGCTTCAGCAAGGCATAGTTTCTGGAGCTGGTTTTGTTTAAAGTATGGGCTGGATTTCTTTGGACTGGAAGACAGGTTGATAGTAGGATTCCTCCAGTCCACACCCCTAATCCATTACAGGTTTTCCTCTGGCCTGAAGAGATTGCAGGTGAGGCCAGCTGGGATAAATTAACCTGCAGTGTGTGAGTCTGGAGAGAGAGGGCCCCAGGGAACAGACCTGGAAAGGGCCCGTGTGGTCCCAGGAGGGCTGAGGGGAGGGGGTTCACAAGGCTGAGGAAGCCTGGGAAATAGAAAGAGGCTGAGGAAGCCTGAGAGGTTGGAGCCTGCGGAGGCTCTGTGTGGTCTCAGCCAGGAGGGCTGAGGGGCCACAAGGCTTGGTATAGCCTTAAGTTTGGGGGGCCCAGCGACGCCGATGGTTAGAGGGTCGCACGGTCAGAGTCGGGAGGACTGCTGGACCATCTCCCCCCAAAGGTGCTGGTGAGGTCACAGCCTGGAGGCTGCTGGACCAGACGGCTGAGGAAACCGCATCTATAAGCTGTGTGTGAACGGCGTTTTTCCTAGGTGAGCTAGAGAACCTGTGTTAGTCAGAGCCCAGTCGGGCAGGTGTTTGTTTAGTTTTGTTTGTTTTGTGCTGAAGAGCAAAAATAAAGCTGTGTTGGACTGTAAAACCTGTGTGTTGGATGAAGTCTTTGATGGCGACCCCCTGAGAGAGAGCGATCCCTTACAATATATATATATATATATATATATATATATATATATATGTATATAATGCAGTAAGTCTACTTTGTTATGTGCCACTTGTGCGGGGGTGGGAAACTAGGAGCCCACCGTGCCCAGGAGTCCACCAGGGGATTCACCTGTAACCCTGTGGGCCAGTCTGAGGCTGGAGACAGCCCACTTTGCATCAATCCCACAATGTCCTACAATGAGTAGGACACAGAGCTATCTAACTGAACAGTGTCCATCTTGTTTAATAGGTAAGCAATTCCGGTAGGCCATGATTCTCAAATTGGGGTGAATAAGCTTTGTAATTTAAATGCTAGGCCCCTTTCACATGAACAATACGGATTGTGTAAGGATGCGTTCAGTGAAACTCACACCATTTTGCAAGCAAGTTCAGTCAGTTTCATCTGCAATTGTGTTTAGTTTTTTCCCCGCGGGTACAATCAGTTTACATGTTTTTTCATGTGCGTGAAAAAAACCTGAAGATTTATTAACAATGTCTCCTAGAAACCAGTTGCATCTCAAATTGGGGTGAACAAGCTGTCTAATACTACTGTTATTGGTGTGTCCACCTTGTTAGATACATAGGCAATTCCATTATGCCTTGATTGTCAAATTGAGGTGATTAAAGGGGTATTCCCATCTCACAAATGTAGTTTGTATAGTTAGATATAGCCATACTAATATTATTACTAATAGAATGCATTTATATAACATGTACCGTTTAGAAGATTTGCCTATTTGTATATCCATTGTCCCACACACATCAGTCAGGCCGTTGCCCCTGGTTACGGCCACCACGGCTGTGTAGTAGTGGTGGCCGGCTTGTTCCTGTTCAAACCCGCTCTGAGGTAACTGCTGTATTGTGAACGCACATTGTGGAGGCACATCTTAGGGTACTTTCACATCTGCGTTGGATGCTACCAGTCCAAAACACAATGGTCAGGATCCGTCCAAAACGCAGACTTTATAAACGGATCCTGCTCCATAGAGATGAATTGATCTTGGAACAGGATCCGTTTCTCTGCGTTTTTGGAAGCGCAGACAAAAATGCTACAACCCTAAGATGTGTCTCTGCATGCTCATATAATGTGAGTTCACAATACAGCAGTTACCTCAGAACGGGTTTGAACATAAGCAAGCCGGCCACCACTACTACATGGCCACGGTGGCCGTAACTAGGGGCAAGGGCCTGACTGATGTGTGTGGGACAATAGATATACAAATAGGTAAATCTTCTAAACGGTACATTTTATATAAATACATTCTATTAGTAATAATATTGGTATGGCTATATCTAACTATACAAACTACATTTGTGAGATGGGAATACCTCTTTAACCACTTCCCTTCCGCCCATTGACTATAAACGTCCGGGAAGTTGTTATCTATCTCTGAATGGACGTTTCTGAACGTCCATTCAGAGATAGCAGCTGCACGCTAATCGTACAGCTGCACAGTGGGGTACCTGCTGTCAGTGACAGCAGGGTACCCCAAAGAGAAGGCAGGGACCGTTCCCAGGGGTCCCTGCCTTCTAGATCGCTGTATATATGCGCTTCCTGTTCCGGCCCGGCGGTCACGTGATCGCCGGGGCTGGGAGAGTGCAGGAGCTGCCTGGATGTATTTCCCCTGTAACTGGGGCTACTATGTCAGCCCCAGTTACAGGAGAAATCAAGTGTAAAAAAAAAAAAAAAATAAGTGAAGTTAAATGTCCCCCTGAGGTCTTGTATGACCTTATAGGGGACACAAAGTGTAAAAAATAAAAATAAAAAAATAGAGTATTATAAAAAAAATCACATATATATATAAAAAAAATAATTTTCCCCCAAATATTTCATTAAAAAAGTTACAAATAAAAATAAATAAATAAGATAGACATATTTGGTATCACCGCGTCCGAAACGACCGGCTCTATAAAAATATCACATGATTTACCCCATCAAGTGAACTGCGTAAAAAAAATCTAATAAAAATTATGCCAAAACAGCTTTTTTTGTCGCATCACCTACCAAAAAACATAATATCAAACAATCAAAAAGTCGTATGCATCTCAAAATGATAGCAATAAAGATGTCACCTCATCCCGCAAAAAATGAGCCCCCACACAAGATCATAGCCCGAAAAATGAAAAAAAATGGCTCTTAAAAAATTGCAACACAAAAACATGATTTTTTTTCTAAAAATGCTCTTATTGTGTAAAACGTAAAAAAAATAAAAAATAGAGATATTTGGTATTGTTGCATCCGTAACAACTGGCTATACAAAAATATCACATGATCTACCCCATTAAGTGAACGGTGTGAAAAAAAAAATATAGAAAAATGCCCCTAAACTGCTTTTTTTAAGTTAACCTCCCAAAAATTAGATTAAAAAGTGATCAGAAAGCCGGATGTACCCCAAAATGGTGCAAATAAAAAGCACAGCTTGTCCCACAAAAAATAAGACCTCACTCAGCTCAGTCCACAAAAAATTAAAAAGTAATCACTCTTACAAACCATGACAAAAAATTCCATGTTAGAAAATGCTGATGCTGCTCCTCCCCTTCTGAGCCCTGGCGTATCCCCAAATAACAGTTTACGACCACATGTGGGGTGTTTCTGCAAAGTGCAGAATCGGGGTAATAAATATTGAGTTTTGTTTTGTTGTTAACCCTTGATGTGTTACAGGAAAAAAATGATTAAAATGGAACATCTGCAAAAAAAGTGAAATTTTGAAATTTCACATCTGTTTTGCTTTAATGCCTGTGGAATACTTAAAGGGTTAACAACATTTCTAAAACCTGTTTGGAATAGTTTGAGGGGTGTAGTTTCTAAAATGGGGTCATTTATGGGTGGTTTCTAGAGATGAGCGAACGTGCTCGTTACGAGCACTGTAGCGCTCGGCTCCCTTCGCAATGCCCTCAGGCATTGCGGATCCGTCCTCAGCTGCGTGTAAGTCAATGGGGACGGATCCATTTGGTATGACACTTATACCAAACAGATCCGTCCTCTTCACCCGACTGAAAGTGGAATACGGGGAGCCGAGCGCTACAGTGCTCGTAACGAGCACGTTCGCTCATCTCTAGTGGTTTCCCATTATGTAAGCCCACAAACTGACTTCAGAACTGAACTGGTTGTTAAAAAAAAGTTGATTTTGCAAATTTGCAAAAATTGCGTCTAAAATTCTAAACCTTCTACTGTCCTAAAAAAATAAAATGACACTACCAAAATGATGCCAACATAAAGTAGACATACCTGTATGGGGAATGTAAATTAAAAAGGATTTTATGGGGCATCACTATCTGTCTTAAAAGCAGAGAGATTGAAATTTAGAAAACAGTGAATTTTTTTAAATTTTCGTTAACTTTTGGATTTTTTTATAAATAAAATTAAAACTTATCGACTCAAATTTACCATTAACTTGAAGTACAATGTGTCACGAGAAAACAATCTCAGAATCGCTTGGATAAGTAAAAGCGTTCCAAAGTTATTACCACATGAAGTGACACATGTCAGATTTGCAAAATTAGGCCTGGTCAGGAAGGGGGGAAATGGCCCAGATCTGAAGTGGTTAAACTATTTTTACTGTTATTGGGGTATCCACCTTGTTTCATAAATAAGCAATTCAATTAGGCCATGATTCTCAAATTGGGTTGAATAAGCTTTCTTATTTAACTGTTATTGGGGTGCCCACCTTGTTTAATAGATAAGCAATTCAATCATGCCTTGATTCTCAAATTGGGGTGAATCAGCTGTGGAATTTAACTGTTATTGCTTAACCCCTTCAGGGCCCTGCCATTTCTCACCTTAAGGACCAGGTCATTTTTAGCAATTCTGACATGTGTCACTTTATGTGGTGATAACTTTAAAACGCTTTTACTTATCCATGCCATTCTGAGTTTGTTTTCTTGTCACCTATTATACTATATTTGATTTTTATTTATGAAAAAATACCAAATTTACCAAAAATTTAAAAAAATTAGCAAATTTCAATTTCTTTACTTTTAAAATACATAGTAATACCTCCAAAAATAGTTATTACTTTACATTCCCCATATGTCTACTTCATGTTTGGATCATTTTGAAAATTACATTTGGGACGTTAGAAGGCTTAGAAGTTTAGAAGCAAATCTTGAAATTTTTCTGAAAATTTCCAAAACCTACTTTTTAAGGACCAGTTCAGGTCTGAAGTCACTTTGTGAGGCTTACATAATAGAAACCACCCAGAAACTACACCCCTCAAGTTATTCAAAACTGATTTTACAAACTTTGTTAACCCTTTAGGTGTTCCACAAGAATTAAAGGAAAATATAGACGAAATTTCAGAATTTCACTTTTTTGGCAGATTTTTCATTTTAATCATTTTTTTTTCCTGTAACGAAGCAAGGGTTAACTGCCAAACAAAACTCAATATTTATTACCCTGATTCTGTAGTTTACAGAAACACCCCACATGTGGTGGTAAACTGCTGTTCAGGCACACAGCAGGGCGCAGAAAGAAAGGAACTTCATATGGTTTTTGGAGGGCAGATTTCACGGGGAAAATTTTAAGTTGTCTTGTCACATTTGAAGACTCCCTGATGCGCCCCTAGAGTAGAAATTAAAAAAAAACTGACCCCATTTTGGAAACTACGGGATAAGGTGGCAGTTTTGTTGTTACTATTTTAGGGTACATATAATTTTTGGTTGCTCTATATTACACTTTTTGTGAGGTAGGTAACAAAAATAGCTGTTTGACACCGTTTTTATATTTTGTTATTTAGAACGTTCAATTGACAGGTTAGATCATGTGATATTTTTTATAGAGCAAGTCATTACGGACATGGCAATATCTAATATGTATACTTTTTTTTTCCAGCCTCAAGGGCTGGATCTTACAGGCTTCCATAGAAGGCAGCACCAATGCCTATGGAAGGCATCGGGGATGCCTTCTGTGACATCGGGTCCCCGTCACTACAGTGCGGGGACCCAATGGAGATGTGGAGGCCATCCGTACCCTCCACAAACCCCGTGCATTCAAGGGTTTAATACATCTACATCAGTGTTTTCGCCGATGCGGGCAGATGCAGCAGGGGTCCGGCTGTCTGTGACTGGTGGACCCCTGCCACTGATCGGGGTCCACCATGTACGTCATGGGTTCTTAAATGGGTTCCTCAGGATAGGTCATCAATATCAGATCGGCGGGGGTCCGACGCCCGGCACCCCCGCCGATCAGCTGTTCGAAGAGGGGGCGCGCGCCGTGCCAGCGCTGCCTCCTCTTCATTGTTTACATCCTAGCTGTAACATGGGTAGCGGTGAGTAGGTATAATTACACCTAACCGCCTCATTCATTTCAATGGGAAGGATCGCTACCATACACTTGTATGTGAGCGATTCTTGAGGAGGATAGGTTATCAATAAATATAACTTGGAGAACCCTTTTAAGTGACGTCCAGCCATGACGCTCATGTACGTCATGGATCCTTAAGGGGTTAATAGATAAGCATTTCTATTACACCTTGATTGTAAATTTGAGGTAAATGAGCTATCTATGTTTACTATTATTGGGTTTTCCATATTGAATAACTTATTTTACATATACAAAAAGAGGTGCATCCAAAGGAAATGTCACGCTCGGGTGTGGGGGGAAAAGCCACACCGAGCGTATGAGGGATGGGAACAGACAAAACCAGGGAACTGGTCACCTCCTGCAGGGGACCCTAAGACTAGGCCCTAGCTGGCTACCAGTATGAACTAACCCGGGTGGTAGGAAAGCTCATACACAGGAACCTAATCTGAGTAAACCCTAGAACACCCTGCAGTCTAATGACACAAGAGAGTAACCTGTTCCTCCAAGCGTAAGGAGGAACAGGAGACTCAAACAGGAATAACCAAAGGAAGGGAAAACACTTAACTTTAAGTAGAACTCAGCAACAGGATCTCAGCCGAGATCCACACCACTCTCAACAGGTATGTAGCAGATATAAACCGCAAGGGATACTGGGAGAGGAAGAGGTAAGTAGGAGACAGCTAATTGCCCAGCGGCAACAGCTGAGGGAAAGGGGTGTGGAGAACAGCACCCAAACCACAGGGAATAGCCTGTCAAACCTGTCACTTAGAAAGCCGCGCAGAACGTCTGATTCCAGACGCAAGACCACTCGTGACATTACCCCCCCTTTTACGGGTGACCTCCGGGCACCCAGAACCAACTTTATCAGGGTGACATCTGTGAAAGGCTTTTATCAAACGACTGGCATTCACGTCAGATGCCGGTACCCATGACCTCTCCTCAGGACCATAACCCTTCCAATGAACCAGATATTGAAGGGTCCCACGAAGAACTCGAGAATCAATGATCTTGACAATCTGAAATTCCAAATTACCATCCACCAAGACAGGCGCGGGTGGCAAGGGAGATGGCTCCAGAGGTTCAACATACCTCTTCAACAAACATCTGTGAAACACATTATGGATTTTTTCCTCAGGAATACCAGAAGTATCAGAACCACAAAATGTGCCAAACTGCGGGTGAAAGCCATATGCACCAAAAAATGGTGACTTACCAGTGGAGTCCTGTCTGCGATTATTTATGGCAAACTCAGCCAGAGACAAAAACGAGGACCACTCCTCCTGGTTCTCAGAGACAAAGCATCTCAAATAAGTCTCCAGATTCTGATTGGTACGCTCAGTCTGTCCATTCGTCTGGGGATGAAAGGCAGAGGAGAAAGACAGTTGTACCCCGAGCCGAGTACAGAACGCCCTCCAGAATCTGGACACAAACTGAGTCCCACGATCAGAGACAACGTCAGTGGGAATGCCATGAAGTTTCACAATATTGTCAACAAACACTTGTGCAAGAGTTTTAGCATTGGGGAGTCCAGGTAATGCAATAAAGTGCGCCATTTTACTAAAACGATCTACAACCACCAGAATAACTGTCTTACCAGACGACTCAGGCAGATCAGTGATGAAGTCCATGGATAGGTGAGTCCATGGTCTGGACGGGATGGGTAATGGAAGTAGGGGTCCAGAGGGACGAGTATGTGTCACCTTAGAGCGTGCGCAGACACTACAGGCTGACACATATTCCTCAACACACTTACGCAGACCTGGCCACCAGAATCTACGAGAGATGAGGTCGACAGTGGATTTACTCCCAGGGTGTCCCGCAAGCACCGAAGAATGATGCTCCTCAAAAACCTTATAACGCAAATCAGAAGGAACAAACAACTTCCCGGGAGGGCAAGACTCCGGCACATCTCCCTGGGCCTCAAGCACTTTAGCCTCAAGATCAGGGTAAAGAGCGGATATCACCACTCCTTCAGACAGTATAGGGCTAGGATCTTCAAAATCACCACCCCCGGGAAAACTACGTGACAAGGCATCCGCCTTCACATTCTTAACCCCAGGACGGTATGTGACAATGAAATTGAATCTGGTGAAGAACAAAGACCATCTGGCCTGCCTCGGATTAAGTCGTCTAGCCGACTCCAGGTAAGCCAGATTTTTGTGATCAGTGAATACCGTGATTGGATGATTCGCCCCTTCCAACCAATGACGCCATTCCTCAAAAGCCAACTTAATGGCCAGTAACTCTCGGTTACCCACATCATAATTTCTCTCCGCCACAGAGAGTTTCTTCGAAAAAAAAGCACATGGGCGCCATTTACCAGGTGACGGGCCCTGTGATAACACAGCTCCTACCCCCACATCGGATGCGTCAACCTCCACAATGAAAGGTTGTGACACATCTGGCTGCACCAATATAGGGGCAGAAGAAAAGCACTCCTTTACAGCAGAGAAGGCTTGCAATGCTGCATCAGACCACACAGAGACATCCGTCCCTTTCTTAGTCATGTCAGTTAAGGGTTTAACCATAGTCGAATAGTTCTTAATAAATTTTCGGTAATAGTTGGTGAACCCCAAAAATCGCATAAGAGCCTTCAGATTTTCAGGTCGGTCCCAGTTCAGAACAGCACAGACCTTCTCTGGATCCATACGAAAACCTGAAGATGAAAGCAGGTATCCTAAGAATTGCACCTCATGTACAGCAAAAGCACATTTCTCTAATTTTGCATACAACTTGTTATCTCTTAAGATTTGCAACACCTGCCTCACGTGATCCTGATGTGTCACAATATCTGGAGAATAGATTAGTATGTCATCCAAATACACGACTACAAACCTCCCCACAAGATGATGAAAAATGTCATTAACAAAATGCTGGAAGACAGCAGGAGCATTGGTCAACCCAAAAGGCATGACCAGGTTCTCAAAGTGGCCCTCAGGAGTGTTAAAGGCCGTCTTCCATTCATCCCCTTCCTTGATCCTGACCAGATTATATGCCCCCCTTAAGTCCAACTTGGAGAACACCTTGGCATCCACAATCTGGTTAAACAAGTCAGGAATCAAAGGAAGGGGGTACGGATCACGGACAGTAATCCTATTGAGTTCACGGAAATCCAGACATGGCCTAAGGGATCCGTCCTTTTTTTTAACAAAAAAGAACCCTGCTGCCACAGGAGATTTGGAAGGCCTAATATGTCCTTTGGCCAAACTCTCAGCAATATATTCCTTCATGGCCGTTCTCTCAGGTCCAGAAAGGTTATACAGCCTAGATTTAGGCAATCTTGTTCCAGGGATAAGATTGATAGGACAATCGTATTCCCGGTGAGAGGGTAAATGCTGACATCCACCTTCAGAAAATACATCAGAGAAATCCGATATAAAAGAAGGAAGAGTCTTAGTGGTTAAAGCAGAAAAAGATGTATTAAGGCAATTGTCAACACAATAATCGCCCCAATCCACAATTTGTCTAGTATGCCAGTCAATGGACGGATTATGTTTGCTTAACCACGGTAAACCCAGAACCACAGGAGCAGGAAGACCTTCCAACACAAAACATGAAATAAGCTCCTGATGAAATTCACCCACTCTTAATTTGATATCATGCACCATCTGAGACAAACACTTCTGAGAGAGAGGTGCAGAATCAATGGCAAACACAGAAATCCTCTTATCCAAAGAACTTGGTGACAATCCATGCATACGGACAAACTGAGCATCAATCAAGTTCACCCCTGCCCCGCTGTCAATAAACACCTCAATTTTCACAACCTTTGATTCTAGCGCCACCTCGGCAGTCAGGAGAAAACGGGTACTGCAGGATGAAGACAAATTCACATTTTCAGTCTCCCTACCCACTCCACCAAGAGTGAGATGAGAATTCAACGCCCCCTTTTCTTTTCTCTCCTTTAGAGATAGGAAGCATGGACATACATTGATAAAGTGTCCTTTCTGACCACAGAAAAAACACACACCCTTTTTATTACCAAGATGTTTACGGGTGGCTACAGGAGTGGCTCCCCCTAATTGCATAGGTGCATCCCCGGACATCAACCTAGGGGAATATTCACCCAAAGTATCATAGGAAGCTGGTACACTATGTGATAGTACGTCCTGAGAGCGGGGGCCCCTAGATCGCTCTCTCAGTCACCTATCCATGCGTACAGCAAGAGACATAGCGGCTTCCAAAGACACAGGGGTTTCCTGAAAGGCCAAAGCGTCCTTCAGCCTTTCAGACAAACCTTGACAGAATTGGCTACGTAAAGCCGGATCGTTCCATTCAGTATTGGTCGCCCACCTCCGAAACTCAGAGCAATAAGTCTCAACCGGCCGCTCACCCTGACAAAGGTTACGTATCTGGGTCTCCGCCAGGGAGATACGATCCGGGTCATCATAGATAATCCCTAGGGTCTTGAAAAATTCATCTACCGACCGGAGAGACAGCGAACCGGCCGGTAGAGAAAAGGCCCATGACTGTGCATCCCCTTTAAGCAGCGAGATGACCACACCAACCTTCTGTTCCTCATTACCAGAAGAATGTGGACGCAGTCTGAAATACAATTTGCACGCCTCCCTAAATAGAACAAAATTATCACATTCCCCAGAAAATCTATCCGGGAGGGGGACCTTAGGCTCCAAACAGGCCTGACACTCAGCACCCCCAGAACCACCAGCCTGTGGTCTCTGAATCTGGTTGCGGATGTCAGCCACCTCCAAGCTGAGTCCCTGCAGCCGTTCAGCCAGTGTAGCAATAGCATCCATGTCAGCACAAAAATGACATAAATTTTTGTTAGCGGCGGTTTATAATGTCACGCTCGGGTGTGGGGGGAAAAGCCACACCGAGCGTATGAGGGATGGGAACAGACAAAACCAGGGAACTGGTCACCTCCTGCAGGGGACCCTAAGACTAGGCCCTAGCTGGCTACCAGTATGAACTAACCCGGGTGGTAGGAAAGCTCATACACAGGAACCTAATCTGAGTAAACCCTAGAACACCCTTCAGTCTAATGACACAAGAGAGTAACCTGTTCCTCCAAGCGTAAGGAGGAACAGGAGACTCAAACAGGAATAACCAAAGGAAGGGAAAACACTTAACTTTAAGTAGAACTCAGCAACAGGATCTCAGCCGAGATCCACACCACTCTCAACAGGTATGTAGCAGATATAAACCGCAAGGGATACTGGGAGAGGAAGAGGTAAGTAGGAGACAGCTAATTGCCCAGCGGCAACAGCTGAGGGAAAGGGGTGTGGAGAACAGCACCCAAACCACAGGGAATAGCCTGTCAAACCTGTCACTTAGAAAGCCGCGCAGAACGTCTGATTCCAGACGCAAGACCACTCGTGACAGGAATGGGCAGTGGCAAAAGTGTTGCCGGAGCCAGCAGAAGAAGGGGGGAATGTTGCAGCAGCCACAGCAACAAGCCTGATTTGCTACTGTCATCCAGAAGTCGTGTTTTGATGACCAATACTGCTGTTCAGGAATGGTTGACTCGGTCTTCAACATCATCTCAACTAACATCAAAGCCAGGAGTAATTGAGTTCCTCTGACACCACACTGCCCAGGCACACCAGCAACTTGACCAGGTGATGGCAATGCCGCCTCTGCGTTTTCATGCTGAGATTCCAGCGCCAATGTTCTCCTCTGCCTCCTCATCCTCCACCTTGTTCTCAGCCTCCAATGTAGGTACAATTCTGAGGGGTCCTCCAGCATACCATCTTTGCTGAGCAGGGCAGTGTCATGTTCTGCACCTGGACAGCCTAGGCAAATCACACTGGGGAGGGACTGCTCCACGTCATTAACCAAGAAATTAAATCCTGGCTGTCTCCTCGCCAACTGTCACCGATAATGGGAAGAACATTCTGTCATTGCTGCGTCAAGGAGGGCTGACCCATGCGTCCTGCATGGCACATGTCTTTAATATTATTGTAATCCAGTTCGTAACGCAAGTAACCTAAGACGTCTTGAGATATCCAGGAAACTGTTCATGCATTTCAGCCACTTTTCCTTGAAAAACACACCATCATTGAGCTGCAAAGGCAGAATAGTATTCCCCAACATCGCCTCATATGCAATGTTTCCACACATTGGAACTCCATCCTCCACATGTTGGACAGAATATATGTGTGGAGCAAGACCATGAAAGATTTCTTGATGATGCAGTTGGACACCCCTATGTAACTTCAACGTTAGCCAGTGGCAGCTCATGCGTGACACCTGCTGTTTGATTAGTCCTTTTGAGGAGACCACTGTATTTGTCAGTCGCCAGGACTACAGGATGAATTATATCATTCAACTCCATTACCTCCTGGAGAAGATGCTGATGCTGGACATGACACATGGCGCCTACAACTCATGGCTACCTGAGCTCTGTGGGGGCTGAACTGCCAAAGGAGGTGGATGAGGATGAGGAGGACATTAATTCACAAGAAATGTATACAGAAATTAGTGGTTTGTCTTTCCATGTGACAGTAGAGGAGCAGGAGGAGAATGAGGACCATGAGGAGCTGAAGGGCGATGAAGAAGACCAGGCAGATGACCTTGACAGCACATGGCAGTATGCAGTGGAGATGGAGGCATGGAGTCCCTCTGATTTCCTTGCGCAAATGGCCAAATGCATGCTGAGTTGCTTGCGTAGTGACGCTGGCATTATCACCATTTGGGGGATGACTACTGGCTCATTACCTCACTACCAGGCCAAAATAGGGACCGTTTTTTTACATCTGCTGAGAGGGATGATAAACTCAACTACTATCGAGACATCCTATGTAGTTGAGTGGTTGCTGCCTATGTGTTCCACAGCCCATCCTCTTGAAGGTATGATGGGGGTACCCTCTGTGCTCATGCTCCACAGCCATGACTGCTGGAGGGGGGTGAGGGTACAGGAGAGCACTAGATCTGTCAGTAGTAACCTGAGCGTCCAGCACATTTCTTCACCCACCAACTGAAGAAACAAGCCGGCAGCAGCAGGACATGGAGCAGAACCTGAACCCTGCAGGTGGTGGCATACTTGGATTTGGGTAACAGGGTGCACTCCAAGATCCCCTGACTACTGGGCAGCCAAATTTCAATTGTGGCCGAATTTACCTTGGACAAGCTTTCCTGCCCAGCCAGTAGTGTAGCGTCAGAGCAGGTGTTTAGTGTGGCAGGGAGTACTGTTAGCCCAAAGAGAACTTGCCTTTGTAAAGATAAATCAGGTGTGGATCAGCAAGGGTTTCCGCACACCGTTGCCTGATGCATCAGACTAGATCATTCTGGAAGCAATGTTCTGATGCAGTCTGCTGCCACAGCAGAACATTATGAAATATGGCCCGTTTTTTCTAGCCATGTGCTTCAGCCACTATTCTGATGCTGCCACCCGCCTCATGCCACACACCTGCTGCCTTTGCTGCCATTTTCCCCTACTGCCAACATCTTGTGCTGTTACTGCCACTGCTGTTACCCCCCACCTGACCACTCTGTGACTGGGTCACTATGTTGACTCTTCATGCTGTTGTCACCCTTACCACTCTGTGACTGGGTCAATATGTTGATTCCTCATGCTGTTGCCACCTTCACCACTCTAAAATTGGGCCACTTTGTTAACTGTTCATGCTGTTGTCACCCTTATCACTCTGTGACTGGGCCACTATTTCGACTCTTCTTGCTGTTGCCACCTTCATCACTCACCACTAACAGGAGCCACTATTGTCCTTGTTAGGCTTTTCTGACATCACCATTTATTTTACTCTTCTTCTGATCTGTCAGAAGAACCGAAAAACATAATGGATCCCGTCTTTGGAGCACCCATAAGGCCTTGATCAAATTTTGCATCAGAATTTGATCATGATTTGGAAGCCAAAAGCAGGAGTGGGTACAAAACACAGAAGACATGCAAATATTTCCATCAGATGTTATTTCTGTTTTGGACCCACTCCTGTTTTTGCCTTACTACTATTGATCAATTACTGACCAAATACTGGGTGTGTGAAGACGGATGCTCAAAATACAGAATCCACTTTTTTTTGGGCTGCTCTTCTTCAGAAGAAGGAAAAAATAAACATTAACACCCTACCCTCTCTGTCATGGGACCACTACTTGTATCAATAGGCTAACAGAACGGGTTATCTAACAATTTATTTGGAATCAGAAGACAGCATAACCTGTCATGCTGAGTTCACACTTCAGTTATTTGGTCATTTAATTTCAGCAGTTACTTTATGGTGATCCAAAATCAGGTATCAATCCTACTCTCAGATAAGGTACCATGAAAATATCTATACCTGTTCTGCATTTATACCTGGAACTAACCAAATAAGTGAAACGTGAACTGAACCTAATAAAGACGCCTGTCACTTGCCTGTCATACTGATGCAGAGTAACTGTGTCATTACCAGAAAGGACTAGCTATGCATGTTGCTGCAATGCATAGTGATGTACACCAAGATACACTCACCCTGCAGGCCAGGATATAGCTGACTTAACATGCTTTCTGACAAATTTACTTCGGAATGAAGCAAATTTCTGGGAAGCGATATCTGTCAGCCGTTGCAATTGTGATCATTGTGTTGGCGCAGGTGGGAATGATGGGTGATGAGTACTCAGAAAGTACAATCACCTGGCAAATAACAGGCCCTGTTATTAAAGGGCTAGCAAACCAGTGAGGGAGCTTACAGTGTGGCCAATCTGTGTTCTAAGCGCTCTATTTGAATCAGTTGCAGTGAGTAGAGACATGCACTAATTTGGTCTCTTTTGTGGGCTACATATGCCCATAAAAGTCTGTGGGTCCATGAAAACCATGGGCAGAACAAAGATGTGTTCTGTCCATTTTCACTGATCCATTGGATAGAAAACTTTTTAAAATGTAAAACAATTAGCAGAAGCAAAAACAGATCAACCATGGTGAAAAAACATGGAGACATATCCTGAACTCAGACTTTTGTGGATGCCAATCTCAGATGCTGTAGAAATGACATGTGAGTAACCTGGGCCAGACTGGGATTACAAAACAGCTCTGGCAAACAAACCCCACCAGCCACATATGATATTGTGTAAAAATAGTAGTGCACAATGAATGCTGCACCACATTTTGCTTAACTTGGTCATGCCAGAAATGCATACTCACATGGTCAGGGACATGCATTACTCTTCCCAACAGCAACATATACTATGACAACGTTCAAAATACCTCCTCAGCAGATTCTGATACCACCATGCAGCACAACATATCTCCCCAACAGCACCAAATAGATGACACCATGCAGCACATAATACCTCACTTGCCCCTTGACCACCCCTCCCCCATTGGCAGCAGCATTTTCTACAGTCAACCCCTTCCTGATGCAGAGATTTAGTTTTTCTTGTATTAATAACTTTTAATTCTTTGAATCCCCATAACTTTTTATATTTACATCTACAGAGCTGTGTGAGGACTAATTTTGCAATGATACCATTTGAAGATGTGTATGGCTTTTTGATTACTTTTTATAAATTTTTTTCGGGAGGTGAAGTGACCAAAACAGTGAACAGTGAAATGATTTTTTCTGTTACGGAATTCACCGTATGGGATAAACACTTTTATATTTTAATAGTTTGGGCATTTTAGGACACAGCAATTCTAATTATACTTATTTTTTATTTGTAAAATGGTGAGAGGGTGATTTGAATTTGTATTCCTTTTTGGCTTTTTATGCATTTAAAAAAGCTTTTTTTTTTCACTTAGGGATGTAATCACTTTTGTAGTCAGTGGTTTACACATTAATAGTTGTGTGTTAAGTTATTTTGAGGGGACACCAAATTATACTGTTATACACGTTGTACTCTCACTACTTTACATTGTATCTAAGTGTCCTATCTTCAGTGTTGCCCCAATAAAATATATAATAAAATATTTACAAATGTGAGGTGTGTACTCACTTTTGTGAGATACTGTGTATACCCACTGCATCTATTAAACCTCTTACCATGTGACCATCTGCAACATGTTATTTGTGACATCACACCCCATTCTAGCTTCTACCTAGTGTAGTTTATGTTTATTCATTCAGGCAGCCCCCTTGGTGACTGGCCCACCAGGAATCTGCCAGTTACGATTTTTATGCGGTAAATGCGAAAAGGGGTAGTTTGAATTTTTCATATACTGTAAGGTTTTGTTTACCTTTTTAAAAAACTTGTTTAATTATCTCTTGTATTTAGTCGCCGTAGGGAAATTGAATCTGTGATTGTTGGATATTCCAGTATTGTAATATGTGATTATTTTACTGGCTTCATATAATAGCAGCTGTAAAATGGAAAGTCTGGGGGCGTTCAGAAAGCCTACATCTGACTTACCAACCACATTGAGGCACGGGAAAGGGGATCAGTGGACAAAGGAATACCCTCCCTTTGTCTAACCGCTCAGATGCCATAACAGCTGGTACACATCAGATATAGAATGCTTTTAGCTATTGAGCCTACTCCATACACCCCCTCTGTCATTATATGGTGTTAAATGTTGGAAAGGGGCTAGTGTGGTATCACAGCATAGAAACCTATATCATACAAATCACTAGTCAGACCACATATGGAGTACTGTGTACAGTTCTGGGCTCCTGTGAACAAGGCAGACATAGCAGAGCTGGAGAGGGTTCAGAGGAGGGCAACTAAAGTAATAACTGGAATGGGTGGACTACAGTACCCAGAAAGATTATCAAAATTAGGCTTATTCACTTTAGAAAAAAGACGACTGAGGGGAGATCTAATAACTATGTATAAATATATCAGAGGTCAGTACAGAGATCTCTCCCATCATCTATTTATCCCGAGGACAGTGACCATGACGAGGGGACATCCTCTGCGTCTGGAGGAAAGAAGGTTTGTACATAAACATAGAAGAGGATTCTTTACGGTAAGAGCAGTGAGACTATGGAACTCTCTGCCTGAGGAGGTGGTGATGGTAAGTTCACTAAGAGAGTTCAAGAAGGGCCTGGATGTATTTCTGGAGGGTAATAATATTACAGGTTATAGTTACTAGAGAGGGGTCGTTGATCCAGGGAGTTATTCTGATTGCCTGACTGGAGTCGGGAAGGAATTTTTCCCCCTAAAGTGAGGAAAATTGGCTTCTACCTCACAGGGTTTTTTGCCTTCCCCTGGATCAACTTGTAGGAAAACAGGCTGAACTGGATGGACAGATGTCTTTTTTCGGCCTTACAAACTATGTTACTATGTTACTATGTATACCTCTGCTTGTTTCCAATTTTGAATGGAGAGGCACAAAATTATCTTTCTCTGAATTTTAATGGAATCTGTCATAACAAAATACATACACATACTGTATTAAGGAAATATTCTTTCCTGTAACTTTAACCCCTTTAAGACACTTTAATTCTTCACCTTCCTGACACAATGACATTTTAAAAATCTAACATGTGTCACTATGTGGTAATAACTTTAGAATGAAGTTTTACTGATCCAAGCGATTCTGCCTTCTCGTGACACATCATACTTGATGTTAGGGGTAAATTTGAGTTGATATATTTTACCTTTATTTATAAAAAAAATCCAACTTCGCTATTTTCTAAATTTGAATTTCTCTGCTTGCATGATAGTGGTACCTCATAAAATAGTTATTAATTAGAATTCACTTTAGAATTCACTATATCTAATATATAAAGCTGAGTGTATGTGTGTGTGCGTGTGTGTGTGTGTATGTCCGCTAAAGGAATCCGCACTGCTGCAGCTACAATCACAAAATTTGGCAGGAGGACAGGTAGTCTGAAAGCCAGAATGTCCAGCCTTCCCCTAACGTGAAGCCATGCCACCGGTCCCCATGAAGCCACACCCCTAAACACGAGGCCACGCACCCCGGGTCCATGAAGACACGGAGGAGAAGCTGTCTGAGCGTGAGCTATTGAAAGGGTGGACATCCCTGTGTCTGTCCAGGCACTGCGCTGGGCAGTGGACAGGGAGTCTGAAAGCCAGACTGTCCAGCCTAAAACTGGACCTCTGGCCACCCTAGGGGCAGGCTGATGTTAGGGTGGCCAGTTGTCCAGCTTTAGGCTGGACAGTCCGGTTTTCTGGCTCCCTGTCCTCAGTCCAGCACAGTGCCTGGATGGACGTAGGGATGTCCACCCTTTCAGTAGCTCATGCTCAGGCAGCTTCTCCTCAATGTCTTCACGGAGCCAGGGGGCGTGGCCTCATGTTTAGTAGTGTGTCTTCATGGTAACCAAGGGCACTGTTTCACGTTTGGGGGAATGGCCAGTGAGGTCTGGCTTTCTGGGGTGAAGACAGTGGCCACTCTAGCTGCTGTGGTGGTCACAGTTATAAGGGGCGGGCTGCTGTAGAGGTCACTCTCGATATTTTGTTTACGTCACACACACAAACATTAAACGAAATAGATCAAATATACCCGGGCGAAGCCGGTTCCTTCAGCTAGTATATATATATATATATATATACAGTATATATATATATATATATATATATATATATATATATATATATATATGTTTGCATCATTTTGTAAACGTCATTTCTGTTTTTTAGGTCAATTTCTTAAACCTACTTTTTAAATGAAAAGTTCAGATATGATATCTCTTTGTTGGGCTTACATAGTAGAAACCACCCATAAACTACCCATTTAGAAACTACACCCCTCAAGTTATTCAAAACTCACTTTACCAACTTTGTGAACCCTTTACATGTTTCATAAGAATTAATGGAAAATGGAGGTGAAATTTCAAAATTTCACTTTTTTTGCAGATTTTACATTTTAATTATAGATCAGTGAATCATCAAAAATTCGCTTCGGCGAATAATCGAAAAATTTATGAAAAGATTAATTCTTAATACGAATTTATTCGGTCGAATTTGCGTTAAAAAATAATCGATGTTTTGCGAACATTCCTGCACAAATTACGAACATACAGTCTAAGCGTTTTTAAAAGTACGCTACTGAACTCAATACGTAGGCATTAGCGTAAAAAGTGTGTATGTATCCTTAGCGTACCATGACTCGCGATTGCGTCATACGCACGCCCGAGGCTAGACCGCGATGTACAGTCCTCAGAGGCAGTCCATGTGAGGTAGAAAAGTACTAGCTATTTACTAAAAACACCATACAATAAGTGCATAATAGGACACATTTCAGTACCTGAAAAAGAATACACACAATGGGCTGAAGTGCTTGAACATTGCTGAACCTATAAAAACATTATTGCTAAAATACTGCAAAGACATAATTATGCAAACATTTTAGTGCAATCAATTTCACATTTGCAAGCATAATAGGCTCAGATATACGTTTGAGTCTCTCCTCATGGCTGCTTGGCATAAAACACTGGAACACGTAGTCCAAAATTCAATTGTAATCCACGTGAGGTAATTTTGTAATCCAAACAGGTAACGTGTAATCCACATGGATAATATAAAATAGCAGCAAATAGAAAACCCTTTTTGCAGAGGGTGCTCCCAAATAACCTGAGAAGGGGGGAAAAAAGGAAAATAGGCGCGCTTATGAGCAACTGGGAGTTTTCTGCAGAATTGGGGGGGGGGGGTCCTGACAAGCCATGTCCATCTGGGTGAGAGGCAATACAAACTAGATAAACTAAAAACAAGTGCCAACTAGCTCTCTCCCGTCAGGTGCAGTCCATGTTGTGGCTCCCATAGGTCCACAGGTGTCCTTTAAATCAGCCAGACTGATAGCCAGTAGAAGGGTTCCTCAGATGAGGGACCTGAAGTCCTCCTTGGTGGAACAGCTGCTGAAGGACATAAGAGTACGCTCCTGCCTCCTGTAGACCATGCTGGCTGCCGTGGTTGAGCTCCACTGCCCTCTGCTGCTAGAATTCGGACTTAACCAGGTGGTGGTCACACTGGTGAGTACTGCAGCCACTTGCGCCTTCACTTTTCTGGATACTCCTGCCGGGACACTTCTGGATACTTCTGGATACTCCTGCCGGGACAGCAAGGGTAAGGACTTCTGGCTGCAGCGGTTCAGGCAAGGCTTCACCCAAGGAAGAACCGCCAGCTCCCCTGGCTGCTGCTGACTTCATTTTCCATGGTAGTTGGTACTGGATCACCTTGGACTGGAAAGTGAGGGATGATGTAGTCAGCTGACTCAGGTGAAAGGACTGTGGTGGTGGTGGCAATCCAGGGATCAGAGGCTCCGGCTGTGGCTTCTCCCTGAAATGGAGGGTGCCATCTGGTGACTCTTGTAGGCAGCGCACACGTCCTGCGCCTGCTGGTTCCTCCGGCCAAACTTCTGGTGGGGATGCAGGTACCAGGGGCTTAGACAATAAAGTAACCCCGGTAGCAAAGGGGCCTTTCAGGGATGCCATGGGTGTATATTCTACCTGATCCCCCACATATTGACCCGGATCGTATCTCCCTGGCTGAGACCCAGATACGTGACCTTTGTCAGGGTGAGCGGCCGGTTGAGATTTATTGCTCTGAGTTTCGGAGGTGGGCGACCAATACTGAATGGAACGATCCGGCTTTACGTAGCCAATTCTGTCAAGGTTTATCTGAAAGGCTGAAGGACACTTTGGCCTTTCAGGAAACCCCTGTGTCTTTGGAAGACACTATGTCTCTTGCTGTGCGCATGGATAGGCGCCTGAGAGAGCGATCTAGGGGCCCCCACTCTCAGGACGTACTATAACATAGTATACTATCTTCCTATGACACTTTGGGTGAATATTCCCCTAGGTTGATGTCAGGGGACGAACCTATGCAATTAGGGGGAGCCACTCCTGTTTTCACTCGTAAACATTTTGGTAATAAAAAGGGTGTGTGTTTTTTCTGTGGTCAGAAAGGACACTTTATCAATGTATGTCCATGCTTTCAATCTCTAAAAGAGAGAAAAGAAAAGGGGGCGTTGAATTCTCATCTCACTCTTGGTGGGGTGGGTAGGGAGACCGAAAATGTGCATTTGTCTTCATCCTGTACTACCCGTTTTCTCCTGACTGCCAAGGTGGCGCTAGAATCAAAAGATGTGAAAATTGAGGTGTTTATTGACAGCGGGGCAGGGGTGAACTTGATTGATGCTCACTTTGTCCGTATGCATGGATTGTCGCTGAGTTCTTTGGATAAGAAGATTTCTGTGTTTGCCATTGATTCTGCACCTCTATCTCAGAAGTGTTTGTCTCAGATGGTGCATGATATCAAATTAAGAGTGGGTGAATTTCATCAGGAGCTTATTTCATGTTTTGTGTTGGAAGGTCTTCCTGCTCCTGTGGTTCTGGGTTTACCGTAGTTAAGCAAACATAATCCGTCCATTGACTGGCATACTAGACAAATTGTGGATTGGGGCGATTATTGTGTTGACAATTGCCTTAATACATCTTTTTCTGCTTTAACCACTAAGACTCTTCCTTCTTTTATATCGGATTTCTCTGATGTATCTTCTGAAGGTGGATGTCAGGATTTACCCTCTCACCGGGAATACGATTGTCCTATCAATCTTATCCCTGGAGCAAAATTGCCCAAATCTAGGCTGTATAACCTTTCTGGACCTGAGAGAACGGCCATGAAGGAATATATTGCTGAGAGTTTGGCTAAAGGACATATTAGGCCTTCCAAATCTCCTGTGGCAGCAGGGTTCTTTTTTGTTAAGAAAAAGGACGGATCCCTTAGGCCATGTCTGGATTTCCGTGAACTCAATAGGATTACTGTCCGTGATCCGTACCCCCTTCCTTTGATTCCTGACTTGTTTAACTAGATTGTGGATGCCAAGGTGTTCTCCAAGTTGGACTTAAGGGGGGCATATAATCTGGTCAGGATCAAGGAAGGGGATGAATGGAAGACGGCCTTTAACACTCCTGAGGGCCACTTTGAGAACCTGGTCATGCCTTTTGGGTTGACCTGCTGTCTTCCAGCATTTTGTAAATGACATTTTTCATCACCTGGTGGGGAGGTTTGTAGTCGTGTATTTGGATGACATACTAATCTATTCTCCAGATATTGTGACACATCAGGATCACGTGAGGCAGGTGTTGCAAATATTAAGAGATAACAAGTTGTATGCAAAATTAGAGAAATGTGTTTTTGCTGTACATGAGGTGCAATTCTTAGGATACTTGCTTTCATCTTCAGGTTTTCGTATGGATCCAGAGAAAGTCTGTGCTGTTCTGAACTGGGACCAACCTGAAAATCTGAAGGCTCTTATGCGATTTTTGGGGTTCACCAACTATTACCAAAAATTTATTAAGAACTATACGACAATAGTTAAACCCTTAACTGACATGACTAAGAAAGGGACGGATGTCTCAGTGTGGTCTGATGCAGCGTTGCAAGCCTTCTCCGCTGTGAAGAAGTGCTTTTCTTCTGCCCCTATATTGGTGAAGCCAGATGTCTCACAACCTTTCATTGTGGAGGTTGACGCATCTGATGTGGGGGTAGGAGCAGTTTTATCACAGGGCCCGTCACCTGGTAAATGGCACCCATGTCCTTTTTTTTAAAAAAAAAACTCTCTGTGGCGGAGAGAAATTATGATGTGGGTAACAGAGAGTTACTGGCCATTAAGTTGGCTTTTGAGGAATGGCGTCATTGGTTGGAAGGGGCGATTCACCCAATCACGGTATTCACTGACCACAAAAATCTGGCTTACCTGGAGTCGGCTAAACAACTTAATCCGAGGCAGGCCAGATGGTCTTTGTTCTTCACCAGATTCAATTTTATTGTCACATATCGTCCTGGGGTTAAGAATGTGAAGGAGGATGCCTTGTCACATAGTTTTCCCGGAGGTGGTGATTTTGAAGATCCGAGCTCTATACTGTCTGAAGGAGTGGTGATATCCGCTCTTTACACTGATCTTGATGCTAAAGTGCTTGAGGCCCAGGGAGATGCGCCGGAGTCTTGCCCTCCTGGGAAGTTGTTTGTTCCTTCGGATTTGCGTCATAAGGTGTTTGAGGAGCATCATTCTTCGGTGCTTGCGGGACATCCACTGTCGACCTCATCTCTCGTAGATTCTGGTGGCCAGGGCATAAGTGTGTTGAGGACTATGTGTCAGCCTGTACAACTGTCTTTTTCCTCTTCCTTTTATCCCCAGACAAATGGACAGACTGAGTGTACCAATCAGAGTCTGGAGACTTACTTGAGATGTTTTGTTTCTGAGAACCAGGAGGAGTGGTCCTCGTTTTTGTCTCTGGCTGAGTTTGCCATAAATAATTGCAGACAGGACTCCACTGGTAAGTCACCATTTTTTGGTGCATATGGCTTTCACCCGCAGTTTGGCACATTTTCTGTTTCTAATACTTCTGATATTCCTGAGGAAGAACGATTTTTATCATCATTGTCTTCTATATGGCGAAAAATTCAAAATAACTTGATAAATATGGGTAACAAGTACAAACGTGTGGCTGACAGGAAACGTATGAAGGGTCCGGACCTAAGTGTGGGTGATTCTGTGTGGCTGTCTACTAGGAACATTAAGTTGAAAGTTCCTTCTTGGAAGTTGGGTCCAAGATTTATTGGCCCATATAAGATCATGGCCATTATTAATCCTGTAGCATTTCATCTTGAACTTCCTCAGGCCCTTAAAATCCATAATGTGTTTCACAGATCTTTGTTGAAGAGATATGTTGAACCTCTGGAGCCATCTCCCTTGCCACCTGCGCCTGTCTTGGTGGATGGTAATTTGCAATTCCAGATTGTCAAGATCATTGATTCTCGAGTTTTCCGTGGGACTCTTCAATATCTTGTTCATTGGAAGGGTTATGGTCCTGAGGAGAGGTCATGGGTACCGGCATCTGACGTGAATGCCAGTCGTTTGGTGAAAGCCTTTCACAGGTGTCATCCTGATAAAGTTGGTCCTGGGTGCCCGGAGGTCACCTGTAAAAGGGGGGTTAATGTCACGAGTGAGCTTGCGTCTGGTATCAGACGTTCTGCGCGGCTTTCAAAAGTGACATAATTTGACATGCTCTTCCCTTAGTTTGGTTGCTGTTTACCACACCTCTTCCCCTCAGCTGTTGTGGCTGTGGTAATTGTCTTTCCTCTATGTATTTCTTCATCTCCCAGGATTCACTGCGGTTTATACTTTCTGCTCACTTATTTGTTTGGAGCTGTTCTTGGCTGAGTTCCAGTTGCTGCTATTTCTGCAAAAAGATAAGTGTCATTTTCCCTATTGTGTTTATCCGTCGTTTGGAGTCTCCTATTCCTCCGTCCTGTTGGAGGAACGGGTTGACTTCTTCCCCTATCACTAACTACAGGGTCAGTTAGACATTAGGTTCCGGTGTATGAACTCTCCTACCACTAAGGCCTGTTCATACTGGTAGTCAGCCAGTGCCTAGTCTCAGGGATTCCTGCAGGAGGTGACCATTTCCCTTCTCCGTACTGCTCCCTTCCCTCTTACGCTGGGTGTGGCTATACCCTCCACACCAGAGCGTGACACATATAGGCTGTGATGGGCTTGGGGCAGGTAAGATCATTTCACAGACCTGTGGCCCACAAAGTACTCCTTGCCGTCCTCGTCGTCTGCAAGGAAGCCACAACCTCGCTCGACTGAAAAGCATAGGACATTCCAGTGTAGGGTCTCCTGGCCTCGGATGGTGCAGCACTTGGATGACCCAGTCCTCCACCGCATTTTTGTAGTCCCATAGGGTCTGGGCGTGGGCTGTTACTGATGCAGGCACAATGGGATTCTGCCGCATGGAAGGTGTTGTTGTTCTCCTCCTGGGCGGCGGAGTGGACGCTCCAGCCTCCTCCACCACACCAGCTGGCACGAGGAACGCCAAAGGAGCCGGTGGGATTCTCTTGGCCAATTGTGACACTCTGATAGCCTCTGGATTGGCCGGTGGTTTGGGGTACTCACTACCAAACACCACCTCACCCCACTTTGGTCGCAGTTCTTTCGCTATGCTGTGGTATCTTGTTCACCACTGGCTTGAACTGGAGAGGAGGGCAGAGTAATGAGGGAGAAGTCTTCACTTTCACTCCCTATACGTGCAAATAGATAGTTCCCTGTGGGCCAGGCTGGTTTTCCCGCTTCTGAGGGGGCGTATCATCTCTAATTTTAATCCATTTTTCCTGTAAGGCAGCAAAGGTTAACAGAAAAACAAACCTCAATATTTATTACCTGGATTCTTCAGTTTACAGAAACACCCCATATGTGGTTGTAAACTGCTGTATGGGCACACCATAGGGCTCAGAAGGAAAGGAGCGCAATATATTTTTTTGGAGGGCAGATTTTACTGGAATGGTTTTTGGGCACCATGTCACATTTGAAGGGACACAAAGGTTCCTCTACAATAGAAACCTCATTAAGTAACCCCGCTTTGGAAACTATAACCCTAAAGAAATTTATTGAGGGGGGTACTAACCTCTTTTACCACAAAGGTGTATTATAAAAATTAGAAATACCTGGCCGTGAAAATGAAACATTTCATTCCTTCCAATGAAATGTTGCATAAGCTCCCCCATTTTTCATTTTCATCAGCAGTAACAGGAAAAAAGTATCCCAATTTTTCACATTCAAAGCCATGTCGCAGTTGGAGAGACTCTGAGGTACCCCTACAGTAGAAACCACCTAAAAGTGACCTCATTTTGTTAACTAAACCCCCCAATAAATTTTTCAAGGGATGTAGTGAGCACTTTGACCCAACAAGTAATTCATACAATATAGAAACACTTGGCTGTGAAATATTTTTTTAACAAGATGTTGTTTTAGGCCTATATTTTTTATTTTGAAGGGGTTACAGGAGAAAAAGGACAAACACAATTTGTTATCCATTTCTTTCTGAATAAGGTAACACCTTGTGGTTGTGAACTGTTTCTTGGGCACACTTCAGGGTTCAGAGGAGAAAGGGCAAGGTCACAAACTTACCTGTCCAGGCTCCAGTGGTGTCTCTCCTGGCGCTGTAGCGCCAAAGCTGGAGATCTCGCCACTGAAAACTTCCTGACCGGTCTCTGGTATTTGTGAATGTTTTGTTACGTTTCAGGAGAGCTGAAAATTATATTTCCGTCCTCACTTGTCAGGGATGGAAGCCCAGATGGTGGGCATTATAGTGTCCCTACTTCAGGAGTACCAAAAGGGAGCATTTTCCCTGTCATGCCACTCTACTGAATTTGTTTCTGTGGATTTCTTCTTTTCCTCATTAGGTCTCTTGTATGATAAGCCAGGCAGGGTGGCTCGGTAGAGTGGTACTGTTCATAATTCTGTAAGTGATGTACTGCCTGAATGACCCAGCTTTTAGGTCACTGTTTAGACTGGGCCTTTCTGACATGCTTAAAGATATTGTGGTTAGCCATCCTACTCCAGTTTCCCTTGACAAGGCTATGTCTTTAGCTATTTGACTTGACAGATGTCTTAGGAAACGCAAGCGAGAGAGATCCGTCTATTTCCGTCCATTTCTCTTTACTCTGTCTCTAAACCCTCTGCATCCAAGGCCCCTGAGGAGTCTGAGGAGCCCATGCAAGTCACTGCCATGTCATCTCAGAAGCGAATGGAACATTGCCTTAAGAATAGATTGTACTTCTACTGTGGCAGCCCTGCTCATTAATTGCATTTCTGTCTTGTCAGACTAAGGCTACTTTCACACTAGCGTTTTTAAATTCCGGTATTGAGTTCCGTTATAGGGGCTCAATACCGGAAAAAAACGCTTCAGTTTTGTCCCCATTCATTGTCAATGGGGACAAAACTGAACTGAAGACAACGGAATGCTCCTGAAAGCATTCCGTTCCGTCTTCAGACCGGAGGACAAACCGCAGCATGCTGCGGTTTGCTCTCCGGTCCAGGCATCCGCACCAAGACGGATCCGGAATGACCCCCAATGCAAGTCAATGGGGACGGATCCGTTTGGTGTGGACACACCAGTAATCCGGATCTGTCCTCCATTGATTTCCAATGGGGGGTCATTCCGGATCCGGCATACATACACACAGACATACATACAAACAAACATACAGACATACATACAAACATACAGACATACATACATACTCACATACTCCCGGGACGCCGGCAGAACGTCTTCACGCGCCTCCTGCGCGCTGCGATGACATTTCCCCACTGCGCCCAGCAGAGGGCGCTGTGGGGAATCGTCATCACTGCGCACAGGAGGCGCGTGAAGACGTTCTGCCGGCGTCCCGGGAGTATGTGAGTATGTATGTATGTCTGTATGTATGTCTGTATGTTTGTTTGTATGTATGTCTGTGTCTTGTTTTAATGTGTGTCATGTGTGGGGCCGGAGCGCTGCTCCGGCTCCACACATGTATAGCGTTAGCACGGATCCGTTGGCACCCTTTAGGTGCCGGATCCGTGCTAACGCTAGTGTGAAAGTAGCCTAAGGCGGAAAACTTCAGCGTTTCCTCAAACCTGGTTTATTTAATCAACTTGTCAGGGCTTAATGGTTCTCCAAAATTGACTTTAGGGGAGCCTACAATTTTATCAGAATCGGGGAGGGTGATGAATGGTAGACAGCACTCAACACCCCCCGAAGGGCACTTTGAATACCTGGTAATGCCCTTTGGGCTATGTAACACTCCAGCTGTTTTCCTGAACTTAGTTAATGACATTTGTCTGAGAGTTCCTGGGTCAGTTTCCAGTGGTATATGTCTATGATATCCTAGTGTTCTCCCCGGATTGTTGAGGAGGTTGTATGTAAGGAAGATCCTGCAAAAACTGTCGGACACTGTCGATGTGTTACCATATGTTGCTGCTCTCCCGAAGGATGGTAAGGCATGGTACACCCCAATGGGAAAGTCAGGGTCTGCAGTTAACCAGGGTACTTCTTTACTGGAGGAATTCAGGTGCAAAACAATACAGGCAAGGCATAAGGCTGGCTTCTCCAGTCTCCTCCTCTCTGGCAGAAGAAGGGTTTAACGCTGAGGAAAGGCCTGAGCTAGCTGTCCCCCTCTCTCAGAAGGCTGGTATCCTGGTCAAGGGTCCACGGTTTGTAGCTCAGTAGTCTGAATGGCTCCTTGGTCACATGGCTGGTAACCCATGGTCTGTGGCTCAGCGTCCCCATCTCAACATCTTCTCCTGGTCACTCATGCAGGTTGGAGTAAGTCTTCCCCTCCAAGCACTGGTCCCTAACTTATGAATGAACTTAAGAATACTAAGGGCTCTGACTGCTCTCTTTATATACAGTTTTATCTAGACTAGAACCTTCTAGTGGGATGGGTGTGGAGAAGCTCAGCACAAACAGATACATTGTAACACTTTCTGTCTTCATAGACTTACATTACAGCTTCAATGATACTCAATGGCAATGACACAGCAGTTTTTCCAGACAAAAACAAGTTTCCCAACATAACACCATAGCTAGACCAGTCACAAGGTCAGTCTGTCTGGGTTTGGTGGTAAACAACGTCTGGCTTTTTCCTTACAAAACAGGCTGTTCTTTAAACTCTATGGCAACTGAAGAAAATTACCAGTTTCCTATTCAAAGTCCTAACAGTCTCTCAGAATTCATTAACCCTTTCCACAGAGTCTTGCAAATACAGTGATAATGAACAGGATATATATTACAACATATAAAATGCAGTTACACAGTATTAAACAGTGCAAGTTAACTTTTTCAAGTGAAATAAAGACGTTTATAACTTTGCATAGGGGAAATGTTCAAATGTCAAAGTACCCCAGCTCCAGGGCACTACATAAGTAAGTGTGAATTTGGAGTAAAAGAGGTCACCTTCCGGTTTTGTATCCTGTCACTCTAAAGATTCTGTATGGATCCTGCTATGGTGCAAGCCGTTGTTGATTAGGCCAGGCTTACCTGTCTCAAGGTTCTGCAATGTTTTCTTGGCTTTGCTAATTATTATAGAAAATTCATTAAAAATTTTCTGTTATTGCCAAACTGTTAACTGACTTAACCAGGAAGGGGGCTGATATTCTCCATTGGTCTCCTGAGGCTCTGTCCGCATTTGATGCGTTGAAAGGAAGTTTAATTCACGCACCTATACTCATCCAGCCAGACGTAACTCAACCTGTCATCATAGAGGTGGATGCCTCTGATGTATTAGTTGTTGCTGTACAATCTCAGGGGTTTTCTTCCTTAACTAATTTAAGACCCTGTGCCTTTTTCTCTAGAAAATTCTCCTCCGCCGAAAGGAATTATGATATCAGCAACTGTGAACTGTTGGCCATCAAGTGGGCCTTTGAGAAGTGGTGCCCCTTTTTATAGGGGGCTCAACACCAAATCACAGTGCTTAAGAATCACAAAAACTTGATTTATTTAGATACTCCCAAGAGCTTAAATCCCCGACAAGTACGATGGGCCCTGTTTTTAACGTGGTTGAACGTGGTAACGTGAAGGCTGATGCCTTGTTACGTAGATTTCGTGTTGAAGATTCCGTTAATACTAAACCTGGTAACATTATGTCCCCTGGTGTAATTGTCACCGCCATTAATCCTGATCTGGTCTCCGAGATTCGATGTTGTCAGGACTTAACTCCTAGTAACCTTCCTTCTGGTAAATTGTTTGTGCCTCCATACGTTCGCATTAAAGTTTTAGAGGAGTCTCATTGCTCTGTTTACTGCCTGGTATTGTGGGGACTAAACATCTGGTCTCAAGGGTCTACTGTTGGCCTACTTTGTCACGTGATGTGGGTGCCATTGTCTTTGAGTGTGATGTGTGTGCTGGGGCCAAGATACCAAGGAGATGTCCTAAAGATTTACTTTGTTCTTTGCCCATTTCAAAGAGACCTTGGGCCAACATCTCTCTGGACTTAATTATGGCCATTCCGCCCTCCCAGGATAGGTCGGTCATCTGGGTAGTCATAGATAGATTCTCAAAGATGTGTCTTTAAAGAAACTTCCTAATGCAAAAGAATTGACTACTTTGTGGATAACATCCTTAGATTGCATCACCATTGTCTCAGACAGAGGTTTCCAGTTTGTATTGAGATTCTGGTGAGTGTTTAGCAACAGACTCTGTATCAACTTCTTCTTCTCATCTGCATTTCACCCTGAGACTAGAGGACAAATGGAAAGAGTCAATCAGGTCTTGGAGCAGTTTTTGAGATGTTTTGTTTCTTACTCTCAAAACGAGTGGAAAAGGTTCCTTCCCCTAGCGGAATTCGCTATTAACAATCAGTCAGCTCCTCTAATGGTATCTCACCTTATTACTGTAATTATGGTTTTAACCTGCGTTTTCCTTCTGTCTCTATGTCCAACTATGTGAATCCTGCAGTGGATGCTATAACTGACGATCTGTGCACAGTTTGGGCCCAGGCTCACAAGAGCCTGGAAAAAGCCCAAGGCATCCAATGCAAACAAACTAATAGGAAGCAATCTGTAGGTCCAAACTTTGTGTTGGGTGAGCTCATCTGACTTTCTACAAAAAATTCAAGGTTTAAGGTTCCGTGTAGTACTTATTCCATTAGACAGCATCATTAGCAACAAGATGCAATGCTCTTTCTCCTGGGACTTGGTGCTCTTTTTAAACCCCTACCAGTGCCAGTGATAGTCATTGACTCCCTAGCTGGGCTCCTGGTTCCGATTCTGTGTGCGTTTGGATTTCTTCTATTATTGACTTCAGCATGACCACTCTCTGTTTCGTGTTTTCGTGCTTTTGTGTAAGCCCTTACAGGCAGGGCCCTCTGTCCTTCTGTACCAGTCTATAACTCGTCTTGTTCATGCTTGTTCAGTGCAATTGTCTGTATTATGTATGCATACCCCTTATCATATGTGCAGCGCCATGGAATGAATGGCGCTTTAATAATAATAATAATAATAATAATCATAATAATAATAAATAATAATGTTTCTCATCTGGTTCTGACTTTGGCTTGGCTATTTAACTACCCCTCATCTTGGGATTTGTTACTGGATTGGCTGCTCATTTAAGATCCATTTACGACTTCATCTCTGTATTGTTCTGTCCAGAAGGAACAGTTCAGAAGGAAAGGTGTAGGGGAAAAAATATACAAAAACCTTTTAACTGTATGTACACTAATGCCAGAAGCCTAACTAATAAAACTGGTGAACTGGAATTAGTGATGTGTGAGGAGGACTATGACATAGTGGGAATAACTGAGACATGGCTGGATGATACCTATGACTAGGCAGTTAACGTACAGGGTTACTGTCTGTTTAGAAAGTATCACCAAAACCGTAGAGGGGGAGGGGTCTGCCTTTATGTAAAGTCCTGTCTAAAGTCCACACTCCGGGAAGATATAAGTGAGGGACATGAACATGTGGAGTCACTGTGGGCAGAAAAAAATGGAGCCAAAAACAATAATAAAATACTAATAGGACTTTATTATAAACCACCTAATATACCAGAGTCCACAGAAAATCTAATTCTAAATGAAATAGACGAGGCGGCAAATCATAATGAGGTCGTTATTATGGGGGATTTCAACTACCCAGATATAGACTGGGAAACTGAAACCTGTATATCTCATAAAGGAAACAGGTTTTTGGAAATAACCAAAGACAATTACCTTTCCCAACTGGTTCAGGACCCGACTAGAGGGACGGCCATACTGGACTTAGTATTAACCAATAGACCTGACAGAACAACAGATGTGTAGGTTGGGGGACACCTGGAAAATAGTGACCATAAAATAATAACCTTTCAATTGTTATTCAAAAGAGTGTTTCTTAAGGGAGGAACAAAAATACCAAACTTCAAAAAAGCAAAATTTAGCCAACTAAGAGAGGCCATAGACCTAACTAACTGGGACAAAGTGGGATATTTTTAAAATCATCCTAAATATCTAATTGTGAGAGGCACATATCTTATGGGAATAAAAGTTTAAGGAACAAGAAAAAGCCAATGTGGATAAATAGAACTGTAAAGAAAGCAATAAATGACAAACAGAAAGCATTTAAATCACTAAGACAGGAGGGGAGCGAGGAAGCATTGAAAAACTATCAGAAAAAAAAATATGAAAAAGACAAATAAAAACAGCCAAACTAGAGACCGAGAGATTAATCGCCAAAGAGAGTAAAACTAACCCTAAAATGTTCTTTAATTATATAAATGGTAAGAAGTATAAACCTGAAGGTGTCGGCCCCTTACAAAGTAATGAGGGGGGAGTTGCAGAGAGCGATGAGGAGAAAGCAAAGCTACTAAATATCTTTTTGTCCACTGTATTCACTGAGGAAAATAAACTGTCAGATGAAATGCAGAATATAAAAGTAAATTCCCCCTTAAAAGTGCCCTGTCTGACCCAGGAAGAAGTACAGAGACATCTTAAAAAGATTAAAATAGACAAATCGCCAGGACCGGATGGCATACACCCCCGTATCCAAAGAGAATTAAGTAATGTCATCGCCAGACCCTTATTTCTGATATTTAAGGACTCTGTCCTGTTCCACAGGATTGGCGCATAGCAAATGTGGTGCCAATATTCAAAAAGGGTCCAAAAACAGAGCCCGGGAACTATAGGCCGGTAAGTTTAACATCTGTCGTGGGTAAACTGTTTGAGGGTTTTCTAAGAGATGCTATCTTGGAGTACCTCAATGAAAATAACCAAATTACTCCCTATCAGCATGGCTTCATGAGGGATCGGTCATGTCAAACCAATTTAATCAGTTTCTATGAGGAGGTAAGTTCTAGACTGGACCGCGGCGAATCAATGGATGTCGTATATCTGGACTTCTCCAAAGCATTTGACACGGTACCACATAAAAGGTTAGTATATAAAATGAGAATGCTTGGCCTGGGAGAAAATGTCTGTATGTGGGTAAGTAACTGGCTCAGTGATAGAAAACAGAGGGTGGTTATTAATGGTACATACTCAGATTGAGTCACTGTCACTAGTGGGGTACCACAGGGGTCAGTATTGGGCCCTATTCTCTTCAATATATTTATTAATGATCTTGTAGAAGGCTTGCACAGTAAAATATCAATTTTTGCAGATGACACTAAACTGTGTAAAGTAATTAACACAGAAGAGGACAGTACACTGCTAAAGATGGATCTGGATAGACTGGAGGCTTGGGCAGAGAAGTGACAGATGAGGTTTAACACTGACAAATGTAAGGTTATGCACATAGGAAGGAATAATGCAAGTCACCAGTACATAATGAATGGTAAAACATTGGGTAACTCTGACATGGAAAAAGAACCTAGGAATTTTAGTGAACTGCAAACTAAGCTGTTGAAACCAGTGTCAGACAGCTGCTGTCAAGGCCAATAAGATAATGGGTTGCATCAAAAGAGGCATAGATGCCCGTGATGAGAACATAGTCCTGCCACTTTACAAATCACTAGTCACACATGGAGTACTGTGTACAGTTCTGGGCTCCTGTGAACAAGGCAGACATAGCAGAGCTGGAGAGGGTTCAGAGGAGGGCAACTAAAGTAATAACTGGAATGGGTGGACTACAGTACCAAGAAAGATTATCAAAATTAGGGTTATTCACTTTAGAAAAAAGATGACTGAGGGGAGATCTAATAACTATGTATAAATATATCAGGGGTCAGTACAGAGATCTCTCCCATGATCTATTTATCCCCAGGACTGTTACTGTGACGAAGGGACATCCTCTGCGCCTGGAGGAAAGAAGGTTTGTATACAAACATAGAAGAGGATTCTTTACGGTAAGAGCAGTGAGACTATGGAACTCTCTGCCTGAGGAGGTGGTGATGGTAAGTTCACTAAAATAGTTCAAGAGGGGCCTGGATGTATTTCTAGAGAGTAATAATATTACTGGTTATAGTTACTAGAGATGGGTTGTTGATCCAGGGAGTAATTCTGATTGTCTGATTGGAGTCGGGAAGGAATTTTTTCCCTAAAGTGGGGAAAATTGCCTTCTACCTGGCAGGTTTTTTTTTGCCTTCCTCTGGATCAACTTGTAGGAAAACAGGCCGAACTGGATGGACAGATGTCTTTTTTCGGCCTTATAAACTATGTTACTATGTTACTATGTCTCTGGCTGGGTACTGATGGGTATTGAAATGTTATAAATGTGGATGTAAACTACTGTTTGCCCGCGCTGCAGGGTTCAGAAGGTAAACACCACCTTTTGGCTTTTGCTGCACAGATTTTGATGGATTGGTTTACGGGTGCCATGTTGCTTTTAAACAGCCTTGGGGTACCAGTGCAGCCATTCACTGGCAATCATACTTTTTTAAAAAATTTTCTCTCAACGGAGTTGTGTGACGGCATATATTTTGTGGAATGAGTTGCCACTAGAGATGAGCGAACGCGCTCGTAACGAGCACTGTACCGCTCGGCTCCCCTGCGCTCGCATGGGCGCAGGCAGCCGCTTCCGCCCTCCTAATTATGCACTTAGCTATCTGGCTAAGTGCATAATTCACTAAAAAACACCGTACAGTAAATGCATTAATAGGTCACATTGCAGTACCTTAAAAAGAATACACACAATGGGCTAAAGTGCTTGAACGTTGCTGAACCTGTAAAAACATTATTGCTAAAATACAGCAAAGACAATTTAGATTAACATTTTAGTGCAATTTCCCATTTGCAAACATAAAAGGCTCAGATATACGTTTGAGTCTCTCCTCTAGTCATGGCTGCTTGGCATGATAATAAAACACTGGAACACAGTCCAAAATTCAATTGTATACCACTTGAGGTAATTTAGTAATCCAAACAGGTAAGGGTTTGTTCACACATCAGTTATTTGATCAGTTATTTCCAACAGTTATTGTGAGCCAAAGCCAGGTGCGGGTCAAAAACACAGAACAGGTGCAGAT
>ONZH01023387.1:0-49053 GCA_900303285.1 Rhinella marina | reverse complement strand
TTTAGGGTTTTTCCCTTTTATAGAACGATCTGACTCAAGGGTAGACTTTACTGATCTTATCAGCTTGGATACATCATCCCTATGGAAGATATAGAAATCATCAGGTGCATCCGAATCAGAAGAGTCCGAGCCAGACTGGGAGCTATGAGAGGGAGAATTGCGACCACTAACGGTTTTTCTCCGTTTAGCAGATGGGCCTGTCTCCCCAAGAATATTTAATAGCTCGCTCCTAATGATTTCTCTGATGGAGTCAGAAGACATAGCAGATGCAGGTGCAGTCTCAGTAGTAACATCACAGAGGATGCATAAGTCCCCAGAGCAGTCCTCAGGTAGGGGTTGCTGGCAGGAACGGCACCTCCTATGCCTAGTCTTGCTGGTACGTTTTCCTCCTGGAGAAACCGACATCTATAGAAGACATAAAAGGGGATCAGTACTTGTATAGACAAGAACTTACGATACCAGGAAAAATGCAAACTTAAAGAGTGCAAGACTTATGTATGACAAATATAAATTCCATATATAAATATATGTATATACACACATAAGCACCCGGCTTAATGACCTCTAACATATGCATAAAAGTGACCCCACTATAATATGCAGGACAGAGGCAGATAGCATGGTAACCCCAAGTCCCAGGAACATACATCTGGGAACAGAGAGTGATAGATTAGCAGGCTCTTACTTTGGAATGCTGACAGCACGGCTGCCTGGCAGAGTGTCCATGAGGAGAAGTGCAGAGGCTCCTTTTCACAGGATTCTCCTCCCAGACTCCGCCCTTCCTGTGATGCAAGCAGTTCCTCAGCCCAGAAAGAGAGTGCAGGCTGTAAACTTGGAGACCAGGAGACTCTGCTAGCACGAGGAAGACTCCAGGCAACACCCTGGAGACAGAGGGGGCGGAGCCTAGAGCCGGCCAGAAATGCTGTCTACACACAGAGACCAGGAAACAGGCAAGTGCATGCTCCAATACAGTGAAAACACAGCAATGTCTTAGGGTTACCAACCTGGGTATAACAGAAGTCTGTCATGAGGTAACTGTACAGACATCTGACACAGCTTCACTCCAGTAGAGGCACAATCTTCTGGAAGCTGTGAGGCATAATGGGGTGAGGAGAACTGCAACCCTGTCAGCTCTGTGTCCTCTACCCATGCCAGTCTACACATATAGACAATCCGCAGGGTGGAGATAGGGCAGACTGCGAACACCGTCAGCCTGGAACCCCCATTCACCCCGACCGTTGGGTCTACAGCACTAATAGACCAAAACCTGTAAAAAAAGAAACACAAAGAAGTGTAAAAAATCATATAGTCTCTTCTACATTGCAGAAGAAAAAAACTCTGTGTTGGTGTGGTCCTTACTGGCTCTTATAGCAGCTGTCTTAACTGTTTAATTACTGCTAATTAGTCTCTTCTGCCTTGTTCTAGAGAACCTAACTTAACCCATTGTGTGCTGCCGTAGGACGTCCAGGAAAACACCATACCCTCCTGTATACACCAGATAACACCATACCCTCCTGTATACACCAGATAACACGATACCCTCCTGTATACACCAGATAACACGATATCCTCCTGTATACACCAGATAAAATGATACCCTCCTGTATACACCAGATAACACGATACCCTCCTGTATACACCAGATAAAACGATATCCTCCTGTATACACCAGATAAAATGATACCCTCCTGTATACACCAGATAACACGATACCCTCCTGTATACACCAGATAACGACCGATACCCTCCCTGTATACACGATAACACGATACCCTCCTGTATACACCAGATAACACGATACCCTCCTGTATACACCAGATAACCTACCCTGTACACCAGATAACACGATACCCTCCTGTATACACCAGATAACAGATATATACACCAGATAACACGATACCCTCCTGTATACACCAGATAACACGATACCCTCCTGTATACACCAGATAACACGATACCCTCCTGTATACACCAGATAACACGATACCCTCCTGTATACACCAGATAACATGATACCCTCCTGTATACACCAGATAACACGATACCCTCCTGTATACACAGATACACGATACCTCCTGTATACACCAGATAACAGATACCCTCCTGTAATACACCAGATAAACCTGATACCCTCCTGTATACACCAGATAACACGATACCCTCCTGATATATACACCAGATAACACGATACCTCCTGTATACACCAGATAACACGATACCCTCCTGTATACACCAGATAACACGATACCCTCCTGTATATACCAGATAACACTATACCCCCCTGTATACACCACGATAACACGATACCCTCCTGTATACACCAGATAACACGGATACCCTCCTGTATACACCAGATAACACGATACCCTCTGTGTATACACCAGATAACACGATACCACCAGATTACCCTCCTGTATACACCAGATAACACGATACCACTCCCTGTATACACCAGATAACACGATACCCTCCTGTATACACCAGATACACATACCTCCTGTATACACCAGAACACTATACCCTCCTGTATACACCAGAGATACACCAGATAACACGATACCCCCTGTATACACCAGATTAAAGATAACCTCCTGTATACACCAGATAACACGATACCCTCCTGTATACCCAGATAACACAGATACCCTCCTGTATAATAGCTGTATACCAGATAACACGATACCCTCCTGTATACACCAGTATAACACGATACCCCCTGTATACACCACCCTCCTGTATAACACGATAACACGATACCCTCCTGTATACACCAGATAACACACGATACCCTCCTGTATACACCAGATACACGATACGTATATCCTCCTGTATACACCAGATACACGAATACCCTCCTGTATACACCAGATAACACGATACCCTCCTGTATACACCAGATAACAGATAGATAACCGATACCCACCAGATTATAGTATACACCAGATAACACGATACCCTCCTGTAACCGATAACACTATACCCTCCTGTATACACCAGATAACACGATACCCTCCTGTATACACCAATAAAACGATACCTGTATACACCAGATAACACGATACCCTCCTGTATATACCACACGAATACCCAGATAAACTGATACCCTCCTGTATACCCAATAACACCGATACCCTCCTGTATACACCAGATAACACGATACCCTCCTGTATGATAACACGATACCCTCCTGTAATACACCAGATAACACGATACCCTCCTGTATACACCAGATAACACGATAGTATAACCAGATAAATTACCCTCCTGTATACACCAGATAACACGATACCTCCTGTATACACCAGATAACACATATATACCAGATACAGCAGGAAACACACCCCCTGTATACACCCATATACCCAGATAACCAGATTAACACGATACCTCCTGTATACACCAGTATACCACCCTCCCTACACAGATAACACGATACCCTCCTGTATACACCTATACACCAGATACCCTCCTGTATACACCAGATACCCTGTAACACGATACACCAGATAACCTGATATACTGTATACACCAGATAACACGATACCCTCCTGTATACACCAGATAACACGATACCCTCCTGTAGATACCCTCCTGCCAGATAAACACGATACCCTCCTGTATAACACGATACCTGTATCGCTGTATACACCAGATACACCGATAATCCTCCTGATAATACACGATATAATACGATATCCTCCTGTATAGAAACACGAGATAACACGATACCCCCCTGTAATACACACCAGATACACACCAGATAACCCCTGTATACACCAGATAACACGATAACCTGATAACCCCCTCCTGTATACACCAGATAACACGATACCCTCCTGTAACACCGATACAACGATACCCTCCACCATGATAACACGATACCCTCCTGTATACATACCTCCCAACTTTTTAAAATTGCAAAGAGGGACAATGTGTGCGGTGCGCATCCTGGCAGTTTTTTTCATACTAGGCCACACCTCTAACTCCGCCCAAAGCATAATTACTGGAGCCCCTGTGGCAATTTTTTTCTTGTGCTTCATTGTCCATATAAACATTAGCAGATAAATCATCAGATTATAGATATTTTGGTAGATACATGGTAGATATGTTGAAATTTCTCTGACTGCAATGTATATATATTACAGAGAACAGTATAATGTATATATACTACAGAGGACAGTATACTGTATATATACTACAGAGAACAGTATACAGGATATATACTACAGATGACAAGACAGTATATATATTACAGAGGACAGTATAATATATACATACATGCTAAAGAGGACAGTATAATGTATATATACTACAGAGGACAGTATACAGTATATATACATGTTACAGAGGGCAGTGTACTGTGTATATATATATATAATACAGAGGACAGTACACTGTTTATATACAGTGGGGAAAGAAGTATTTAGTCAGCCACCAATTGTACAAGTTCTCCCACTTATAAAGATGAGGTCGGCCTGTAATTGACATCATAGGTAGACCTCAACTATGAGAGACAAAATGAGAAAACAAATCCAGAAAATCACATTTTCTGATTTTTAAAGAATTTATTTGCAAATTATGGTGGAAAATAAGTATTTGGTCAATAAGAAAAGTTCCTCTCAATACTTTGTTATATCCTTTGTTGGCAATGACAGAGGTCAGACGTTTTCGGTCTTCACAAGGTTGGCACTCACTGTTGTGGTATGTTGGCCCATTCTTCCATGCAGATCTCCTCTAGAGCACTGATGTTTTGGGGCTCTCGCTGGGCAACACGGACTTTCAACTCCCTCCAAAGGTTTTCTATGGGGTTGAGATCTGGAAATTGGCTAGGACATTCCAGGACCTTTAAATGCTTCTTACGAAGCCAATCCTTCGTTGCCCTGGCGGTGTGCTTGGGATCATTGTCATGCTAAAAGACCCAGCCACGTTTCATCTTCAATGCCCTTGCTGATGGAAGGAGGTTCGCACTCAAAATCTCACGATACATGGCCCCATTCATTCTTTCATGTACACGGATCAGTCGTCCTGGTCCCTTTGCAGAGAAACAGCCCCAAAGCATGATGTTGCCACCCCATGCTTCACAGTAGGTATGGTGTTCTTTAGATGCAACTCAGCATTCACTCTCCTCCAAACACGACGAGTTGTGTTTCTACCAAACAGTTCTACTTTGGTTTCATCTGACCATATGACGTTCTCCCAATACTCTTCTGGAACATCCAAATGCTCTCTAGCAAACTTCAGACAGGCCCGGATATGTACTGGCTTAAGCAGGGGGACACTTCTGGCACTGCAGGATCTGAGTCCCTGGCGGTGTAGTGTGTTACTGACGGTAGCCTTTGTTACGTTGGTCCCAGCTTTCTGCAGGTCATTCACTGGGTCCCCCGTGTGGTTCTGGGATTTTTGCTCACAGTTCTTGTGATCATTTTGACCCCATGGGGTGAGATCTTGCGTGGAGCCCCTGATGGAGGGAGATTATCAGTGGTGAAACAAGAAGCGTTATCGTCGGGGGCGGATCGGCCATAGACCTTACAGGGAAATTTCCCGGTGGGCTGGAGCCCAGGGGGCCTCTGAGTCCTTCTCATGGCCCGCCAGTGGAAGTGTTTGGGGATGTATTTTGTGCTGCTGGCAGTATTTTGTGATGGACTGTGGTATTTGGCTCTGTTGGGGTGGTATAATGTGCCACAATATGGTATTGCTGACCCTGTTTTCCATCAGTGTGGACCCAACTACAAAAAGGGGCCACTTTAATTTTTTTTCAGGGCCAATTTAAGTTCCCAGTCCGCCCCTGGTTATCGTGCCAGGATTCTAATGACGACATCACAAAACATGTGACCATAATAGAATTCTAATGACATCACAAAACATGTGACCATGCTAGGATTCTAATGATGACATCACAAAACATGTGAGCATGCCAGGATTCTAATGATGACATCACAAAACATGTGACCATGCTAGGATTCTAATGATGACATCACAAAACATGTGACCATGCCAGGATTCTAATGATGACATCACAAAACATGTGACCATGCTAGGATTCTAATTTTGACATCACAAAACATGTGACCATGCCAGGATTCTAATGATGACATCACAAAGAGTGGCTTAGCATCAGGGCGGCCATCTTGAATGTACTTTATTAACCACCCTTAATGGAGATATCACTAGTGTATGAAGTTTTACTTGGGGGGGATCATTTATTTTAAGACTTGCACTAGTTTTCTGGCTATAATAAAAGTTACACACTTTGGCACATGCAGATTTTATGGAAAAATGTGTGAATTTAAATATTATGATTTTAAAAATGGGTAACTCACCCCTCAGGCTCCGGCTCTTACTTACTATACCCTTATGATACCCCAAGAAAATAGGGGCTGAGTAAAATGTGTGCAATTTGATAATTAAGTGAAATAAAACACCATTTTTTCTTTAAAAAAAACACTATGTTTATTTATAAAAAGGTTTTAAGTGGATTTTTTGCAGCTCTGGCTCCGTCTTCAGGATCGGCTGGATTCAGGTCCGCTAACTTGTAGAGGAGGAGGTCGGGGGTCGCACCTCTGGCAGGTTTTCAGGGACAGAATATTGTCACCAGAGGTTCCTCATGATGTCTTGTAGTCGGATCCTAGAAGGGAAAATACCCAAATAAAAAAACTGTTTACAAAAACACAAGGAGAAGACGGAGGGAAGCGGCCAAACTTACCGGACCTGGTGGAGCTCTGCTCGTCTTCACTGGAATTTCAGATGGTTTGGATGGTAAAACCATATATAGATGGTAAGTGGGCCCCAAGGGGTAGATGGTAAGTAGGCCCCAAGGAGTAGATGGTAAGTAGGCCCCAAGGGGTAGATGGTAAGTGGGCCCCAAGGGGTAGATGGTAAGTGGGCCCCAAGGGGTAGATAGTAAGTGGGCCCCAAGGGGTAGATGGTAAGTGGGCCCCAAGGGGTAGATGGTAAGTGGGCCCCAAGGGGTAGATGGTAAGTGGGCCACAAGCTGCAGATGGTAATGGCCCCAAGCCTCAGATGGTAAATGGGCCCGGGCGGCAGATGGTAAATGGGGCCAAGCAGCAGATGTTACGGTGGCCAAGGGGCAGATGGTATATTAAGGGCCTATCGGCAGATGTTATAGCCGGCTGCAGAGGATGCAAGATGGCCTCTTCCTCTTCCGGGGGTTTGAGGCCCTGATGTTGGTGGTGCTCCCCGGAAGGTCCGCCATCTCCACATCCTCTGGATACTGTCGGGGGCCTACATCCATTTTATCGTCCTCGCTGTGATTGGACTTCATATCCACGTCGTCCGCATACTGACGAGGGCCGACGTCCATTTTCTCTATTGCAGTCACAGGACAGGTCTTTGACATCCTCCTCCTCTTCTTCAAAGACTTGGCCATCGTGACAGCCAGCTAGAGATACTGACACTGGTGTCAGGGCGTGACCCCCATTTATAGGATTGGACCACACCCCCTGATTATTATGTCATAAGTAAGTGAGTCATGTCCTTTATGACATCACAAGTAAACAAGTCATGCCAGAGGCATAGTAAAGGGGGGGCCAGGGGGGGGACAAGCATCTAATGATGACATCACAAGAAGTGCCTTAGCATGAGAGCGGCCATATTGAATATACTGGACTCACACTTTTTTAATATCACATCATGTTCTTGCCTAAACTTTTCTTAATGTTTCTTGATTCTCTTCACATAGAATTTGGGATGAGGGGTGGGATATCTGACCCCAGAGGAGTTTGGTCCCTGTAGCAGCCAATCACAGCGCAGCTTTCATTTTGAATTTGGCTCTTCAAAAATAAAAGCTGCACTGTGATTGGTTGCTAGGGGCAACAAGGACTGTTCTACTGTTAATCTGACCCAATGTGTGAGATGATGGGAGTGATACATTGTGCATGAGAAAGAGATGATGTGAGTGATACAGTGTGAGATGGTGGGAATGATGGGAATCATACAATGTGTCTGAGATAATTGGAGTAATAGATTGTGTGTGAGAGGATGGGGGTGATACATTGTGTGTGAGATGATTGGAGTGCTTACAGATATTTATCTACAAACAACATTTTAAAGATATTTCTGATACTTTACAATGTGTCATTGTGTAATATACAGGACTGTACATGGGGTGCAGTGTAATATACAGGACTGTACACGGGGTGCAGTGTAATATACAGGACTGTACATGGGGTGCAGTGTAATATACAGGACTGTACATGGGGTGCAGTGTAATATACAGGACTGTACATGGGGTGCAGTGTAATATACAGGACTGTACATGGGGTGCAGTGTAATATACAGGACTGTACACGGGGTGCAGTGTAATATACAGGACTGTACATGGGGGTGCAGTGTAATATACAGGACTGTACATGGGGTGCAGTGTAATATACAGGACTGTACATGGGGTGCAGTGTAATATACAGGACTGTACATGGGGTGCAGTGTAATATACAGGACTGTACATGGGGTGCAGTGTAATATACAGGACTGTACATGGGGTGCAGTGTAATATACAGGACCATACATGCAGTGTAATATACAGGACCGTACATGGGGTGCAGTGTAATATACAGGACCGTACATGGGATGCAGTGTAGTATACAGGACTGTACATGGGGTACAGTGTAATATACAGGACCGTACATGGGGTGCAGTGTGATATACAGGACCGTACATGGGGTGCAGTGTGATATACAGGACTGTACACGGGTGCAGTGCAATATACAGGACTGTACACGGGGTGCAGTGTAATATACAGGACTGTACATGGGGTGCAGTGTAATATACAGGACTGACTGTACACGGGGTGCAGTGTAATATACAGATACAGGTACTGTACAGCATGGGGTGCAGTGTAATATACAGGACTGTACACGGGGTGCAGTGTAATATACAGGACTGTACACGGGGTGCAGTGTAATATACAGGACTGTACATGGGGTGCAGTGTAATATTACAGGACTGTACATGGGGGTGCAGTGTAATATACAGGACTGTACATGGGGTGCAGTGTAATATACAGGACTGTACATGGGTGCAGTGTAATATACAGGACTGTACATGGGGTGCAGTGTAATATACAGGACTGTACATGGGGTGCAGTGTAATATATAGGACTGTACATGGGGTGCAGTGTGATATACAGGACTGTACATGGGGTGCAGTATAATATACAGGACTGTTACATGGGGTGCAGTGTGATATACAGGACTGTACATGGGGCGCAGTGTAATACACAGGACTGTACATGGGGTGCAGTGTGGATATACAGGACTGTACATGGGGTGCAGTGTAATATACAGGACTGTACACGGGGTGCAGTGTAATTACAGGACTGTACATGGGGTGCAGTGTAATATACAGGACTGTACATGGGGTGCAGTGTAATATACTGGACTGTACACGGGGTGCAGTGTAGTATACAGGACTGTACATGGGGTGCAGTGTAATATCCAGGACTGTACATGGGGTGCAGTGTAATATACAGGACTGTACATGGGGTGCAGTGTAATATACAGGACTGTACATGGGGTGCAGTGTAATATACAGGACTGTACATGGGGTGCAGTGTAATATACAGGACTGTACATGGGGTGCAGTGTAATATACAGGACTGTACATGGGGTGCAGTGTAATATACAGGACTGTACATGGGGTGCAGTGTAATATACAGGACTGTACATGGGGTGCAGTGTAATATACAGGACTGTACACGGGGTGCAGTGTAATATACAGGACTGTACATGGGGTGCAGTGTAATATACAGGACTGTACATGGGGTGCAGTGTAATATATAGGACTGTACATGGGGTGCAGTGTAATATACAGCAGTGGTCCCCAACCTCCGGACACTGGATGATTGTTTGCCGGGCCTTGGCAATCAGGGACCTGGTCGCAAATGGAGGGCAGCGGAGGCAGGGCACAGGGAGATGAGCGCTTTACATCAGAGGCCGGCTCAGGTGGCGCGATTCATCATGCAGCCTTAGCCATACAGCGCGGGACACAGGCCGGAGGAGATCTGCATTGTTTCGCTGCCAGCCTGATGGAGGTAAGTATAAGGGTTTTTTTTGTTTTGTTTTTTTTGCACAATACAGGAGAGGAGCGCTATGGGGGCACTTCTTACTGGCACATTATACACCAGATAACACGATACCCTCCTGTATACACCAGATAACACGATACCCTCCTGTATACACCAGATAACACGATACCCTCCTGTATACACCAGATAACACGATACCCTCCTGTATACACCAGATAACACGATACCCTCCTGTATACACCAGATAACACGATACCCTCCTGTATACACCAGATAACACGATACCCTCCTGTATACACCAGATAACACGATACCCTCCTGTATACACCAGATAACACGATACCCTCCTGTATACACCAGATAACACGATACCCTCCTGTATATACCAGATAACACGATACCCTCCTGTATATACCAGATAACACGATACCCTCCTGTATACACCAGATAACACGATACCCTCCTGTATACACCAGATTAACACGATACCCTCCTGTATACACCAGATAACACGATACCCCTCCTGTATATACCAGATAACACGATACCCTCCTGTATACACCAGATAACACGATACCCTCCTGTATACACCAGATAACACGATACCCTCCTGTATACACCAGATAACACGATACCCTCCTGTATACACCAGATAACACGATACCCTCCTGTATACACCAGATAACACGATATCCTCCTGTATACACCAGATAACACGATACCCTCCTGTATACACCAGATAACACGATACCCTCCTGTATACACCAGATAACACGATACCCTCCTGTATACACCAGATAACCACGATACCCTCCTGTATACACCAGAATAACACGATACCCTCCTGTATACACCAGATAACACGATACCCTCCGTATACACCAGATAACACGAACCCCTGTATACACCAGAAACACGTACCTCCTGTATACACCAGATAACACGATACCCTCCTGTATACACCAGATAACACGATACCCTCCTGTATATACCAGATAACACGATACCCTCCTGTATACACCAGATAACACGATACCCTCCTGTATACACCAGATAACACGATACCCTCCTGTATACACCAGATAACACGATACCCTCCTGTATACACCAGATAACACGATACCTCCTGTATATACCAGATAACACGATACCCTCCTGTATACACCAGATAACACATACCCTCCTGTATACACCAGATAACACGATTCCCTCCTGTATACACAGATAACACCATACCCCCTGATACCCAATAACACGATTCCTCTGTATACACCAGATAAACACGATACCCTCCTGTATACACCAGATAACACGATACCCCTGTAACCAACGATACCCTCCTGTATACACCAGATAACACGATACCCTCCTGTATACACCAGATAACACGATACCCTCCTGTATATACCAGATAACACGATACTCTCCTGTATATACCAGATAACACGATACCCTCCTGTATACACCAGATAACACAATACCCTCCTGTATACACCAGATAACACGATACCCTCCTGTATATACCAGATAACACGATACCCTCCTGTATATACCAGATAACACGATACCCTCCTGTATACACCAGATAACACAATACCCTCCTGTATACACCAGATAACACGATACCCTCCTGTATACACCAGATAACACGATACCCTCCTGTATACACCAGATAACACGATATCCTCCTGTATTTACCTGTTTTTTGTCTCTTCATCTGTTTTATATCCGCCATGATTCTACCAAGATGAATGACTGGGGCAGCAGCTGATGTGAAACCCACTTGTCTCATCTGCTTTTGGAGAAGAGATAGGACAGGTCCATAGACATTACATTTTCTGATGGCCTTTATCTAATGTGTATGGCCGCCATGAAAAAGCTAGCTTCAAGTATATGTTCCCTTATAGCAGCCCGACCGTAAAATCATCCACAGTCAATGTTTGGGATTTTTTTTAACGTGACATGGACTCCTATGTCTTTAGCTCAGTTTTCTCTCTTGTCCATGTTTTTTGTTTCCCAAGTTTTTTTTATTGGTGGAATGTGACAGTACATGATAAGGACTGCAGTCATACACAGCGATGCGGTAGGAGATGCATATGTACAGCATAGTACGGCATACATGACGAATAGCATTGTCTCTTGTAAACTCTAAAGGCCTAGACGGCCAGATCAAGCAGGCGATTGTCGGGGGAGAAGTGTACCGTCCCGGCATGATGCTCGTTCATCGGGTAATCAGCGGCTGTCAGATCATTGCTAACGAGCGTTCCTGCAAATGCTCGTTAAAGGGTTTCTGTCACCAGTTTTTTCGGTATGAATCAGGCTGACATTAGAGATGTGCAAACAGCCTGTTTCCTCCTAAACCATGTGACCGATCACATGGTCATGACATCATTGAAGGTCCTTGAAAGCTGTGGTGAATGGAGTGTTTCTTCTCTGCCTGGTCCTGTCAATCAATAGAACCTCTAGGAGCAGGGGTAACGCCCCTTGCACCTAGAGGCCTTATTAGCATAAAATAAAAGTTCATTTTATATAAAAATGGGGGCACCAGTAAATAAAACAGATATATATATATTTGCAATCAGGTGACATTAGCACATCTCTAATGTCAACCTGATTCATACCGAAAAAACTGGTGACAGAAACCCTTCCTCAGGACAGGTCATCAATATCAGATGGACGGGTGTCCGACACCCGGCACCTCCTCCGATCAGCTGTATGAAGAGAAGGCGGTCCGTCTCCTGTCTCTCTTCCTGCTCGCTGCTGCTATGTCTATGGAAAGCAGGAAGTGAGACAGGAGACGTCACCCGTACACAGCGCGCCTTCTCTTCATACAGCTGATCGGCAGGGCGGGTGCTGGGTGTCGGACCCCCGTCGATCTGATATTGATGACCTACCCTGAGGATAGGTCATCAATATTAAAAGCCACAGCCACATCCCGGCAGTGAATGTATGAACAGGTGGCAGCTACACGCGTCTCTCTCCGTTCACCTCTTCGCAGGTATCCAAGTGTGTGTAGCTGTTTATGTGAGTCACATATAAGTGGCCAGCGACTGCCTCACCAGGCCAGAAAAGGTTGGTGGCACACTTGATCTGGAGATAGTTGTAAGTCCCAGAAGTGGGACCCACATTGATCACACATTTATGGTATATCCTGTTTATCCCCTAAATATTTTCACCCAACTTAGTTTGCCTGACGGAGCCACAAAGCCAAAGGCAACATGGAGGTTGTCACTGAAGTTGGCAGTGAAGGTGTGCAAATGTCTCAGAACGTCTGTCCACTGATAAAAGGACAGCTTACCCTCATCATAGTCCAGATATACACCCACTCTCTTAACTACTGCACTGTTTGGTATAAGGACGTCTTTACTGTCATGTCTTGCATAGATCTGATTGCCATACCTGCGCAAACACCAGGACTTGTCATTGTCTCCTATCAAGGACTCTCGTCCTCTCCTGGCTATGCTGGAGTAGCTTACACCGACCCTCCATTCCCCTGACCCACCAGTCTCCACCTCCCAGTAATAATTTCCAGAGTTAAATTTTTCTATACTTAGAACCATAGGATACTCAAACCTGTCCGGGGTCTCGGGGTATCTCTGGTCTGTAAACTGTGCTTTAGATAAGTCCCCGGAGATGTGTAAATTATTACCGGCTGTTGTTACGTCAAGTGTTATGTCTGTCGGCTCGTACCTAAAGATCCCGTTCTCTACACTTTTTACGATATTATAAACATCTTCGAATAAAGATTTTAGGTTTGTGTCTGTTTGTAGATCTGCACCTCGGATTTTCTCTAGTTCTGTGTCCTCTTCACAGTTGCTGGTGTCATCCTTCTCAAATTCCTGATCTTGTAGGACAGTGAGTGGATCGGTCGCCCTCATCAGCGTCTCCATCTCAGCGATCCTCTTGGACAGCTCGTCATTCTTTGTTTCCAGCTGTTGGATGAGATTAGTATTGGAGACTGACATTATCTTCTCCTGTCTGCGGATCTCGCTCAGGACTTTCTGTTCTAGAATCTCAAGTTCTTTCCTTAAATTCTGAAATTGATCAGTGACTCTTTTAGACACAACTGCGGTTATTTTATACAGTCTGGTCCTAGTCTTCTGCAGACTCTGGATTTTTTGATCCCTTACCTCCTGCACTGATCTCAGCATCTCTACTTCAGAGTTCAGGTTCTTCTTCTTGTGCTCAGCAGCTTTATCAAGTGTCTCCGCTTTGTGTCCCTTATGATCTCCATCCAGCCTGCAGGACACACAGATACAAGCACTGTCCTTCATGCAGTAAAACTCAAGACTCTTCTTGTGAGTAGGACACTTTCTTTTCTTCAGGTCTGTGCTCAGGGGTAATAAAGTGTGCTTCGATGCCGTCATGTTGTGTTTTGTCAGATGTCTACCGCACATTGAGGTTTCACACTGCAAACAGGATTTGTCTGCAGGAACTGGGAATTCACAGAAGGTGCAGAGAATCCCAGTTGCCTCTTGGCCAGGTTGAATGCAGGCCTCCGCTATGTTACTGAGCCGGAAGGTTCTTATCAATTCAGGTCTTCGGCTAAACCTCTTCTGACATTCAGGACATCTGAGGTCGTCCTTATGCTGATGGTCAAATGTTTTGGTGATACATTCCCGGCAGAAGCTGTGTCCACACGGCAGCGTTACAGGATCTTTAAAGATTTCCATATCGATGGAGCACAGAAGCTCAGATCTCGGATCTGCGACCGCCATTAGTGAAAGCAGGAAGTACAACTGATAATCACATGTTAGTATTGAACTATGTCTGTGGGCGTGAACAGCTCAACTCTATACAGGGAAACTCCTCCAGAGAAGAGACCTGCACTTATTCTGAGGGTTATAAGGAAGCCGATAAAAGTACACTCTGTCTTCTGATTGATATACAGAATCTGACAACCCTAAGAAAGTGTAGTTCACCTGTGAGCATCATTTTAGGTCATATATACGTAAACCCATACAACAGCTGGTGGAGCATATTGATGATATGCCATCCGCGATACAATAACTTAATCACCTATAATTTCACATGGTCTACAACCAGAGATGAGCGAATCATCCAAAATTTGCTTCGACGAATGTTCGTCAAATTTTTCAAAAGATTCGTACTTCATACGAATCTATTCGTCCGAAGCTGCGTACAAATCATACGTTATTATGTAGTGTTCTGCGAACATTCGCGCACTAATAACGAACATACAATTGTTAAAGGTACGCAACTTATGTGAACATGTACGCATGAGCATGCAAATTGCGTACAAATCCTCAGCGTATTATTGTTTAGCGATTGTGTAATACGCAGGCACGCACGATGCTAGGCTTTGCTGGAGAGGAATGGTGGAGCAGGAGGAACGCTCTGAGTCTGACCCCTGGCTTCATATGGATACTGTATCAGCAGATGACAGCAGATCATCCGGCTGAGACTGAGATGAGCGTGCCATCCACTCCACTACCTCATCCACTTTCTCCTCCACTTTGCGCCTTGGTGGGTTAGCCTGGTGGAACACCGGTCAACTATTACAAATTCTACAAGTAGAAGCTCCGGCTACAGGTCCTTTGCCACTGCTGCCCTGTGCCACCTTCTCCTCTTTTTGGAGCTCGAGGTCATGCCAGACATTTTCACTTGACTGTGACCCTGCAGGTCTTTGTCTCTCTCCCTGTCTCTTACCCTGTATCTCTCCCTATATCTTCCCTATCTCTCTCCCTGTATCTCTCCCTGTATCTCTCCCTATCTCTCTCCCTGTCTCTCTCCCTATCTCTCTCCCTGTCTCTCTCCCTGTCTCTCTCCCTGTCTCTCTCTGTATCTCTCCCTGTCTCTCTCCCTATCTCTCTCCCTGTCTCTCTCCCTATCTCTCTCCCTGTCTCTCTCCCTATCTCTCTCCCTATCTCTCTCCCTGTCTCTCTCCCTATATCTCTCCCTGTCTCTCTCCCTGTCTCTCTCCCTATATCTCTCCCTATATCTCTCCCTGTCTCTCTCCCTGTCTCTCTGCCTGTCTCTCTCTCTGTCTCTCTCCCTGTCTCTCTGCCTGTCTCTCTCCCTATCTTTCTCCCTGTCTCTCTCCCTGTCTCTCTCCCTGTTTCTCTCCCTGCCTGATTAATTACTAGCCCTGATATGAATTATGGATGCCCCAAACAATTACACCACAATTCAGTTCAGAAACTTCAGAACTTCACAGACAGTGCTTTTGCTCGTCTCAGCAGTCGCAGCACAACTGATGTTGCTGGCTTACCGAGCCTATGAGCCAATCAGAGCAAGCCCTTCCCACTAGTCAGGTGACTGCTTTCTTCCCGGACTTTTTGCCGCCTATTTCTGCACGAATAATGAACTTACAGTAAAAGTTTGCTAATTAACTGAATTCGTACACATCAGTGTATAAAGTAAATTATACGTAGCATTAGCGTACAATTCTTCGGACAAGTACGTAGCGAATGCGTATAAAGCTTTAAGAACATTTTCAAATCGAACTGAGCAAATCTGAAAAATCTGGATTCGCTTCGGAGTGGAAAAATTGCGTAGATTCCTATCGAATCTACGAAGCGGCAAATAGAATCGCTCTTCTCATGTCTGTTCTAGGAGAACAGACATAACGTCCACTGTGCCTCATTGTACATGGATATTGTCCCATAATGGATGCTTGCGTTACCTGCTATTTCCACAACACTTTCAATACCCACATTGAAGAACCTCAACCTCCTTTGGAAGTAGAGCCTGCTTAGTCGGTGTGAGGTGGAAACTGCTCCCTCAGAAGATAATCACAGACCAAGTAAAATTGCACCAGATGAACCGTACTAACGCCATTGTAGGTAGAATGGACTCGACATATTGTTCTCTGTCTCTTTAAGGAGTACAGTGTGAGCGCAGTCTGCACTTTTCTTCCCTCCCAGCTCGGCTCCTGATTAGATAAAATAACACTGGTCTACATCAATTTTGCTGACTACAAGATAACATCTGATATTTATGTATTTTGGGGTGCTGAATCCGAAAATCACATCCGTTTCCTCCAGTCACATCCGGTTTTCCGCCAAACGCAATTTTTTTCCTAAAATTCTTACATTAATAACGAAGCATTACAATAATTATATTATTTAGATATGCTGAGTAAACAAAAAGGTAATGATGCGCAGAAAGATATGCTGAAAACATAAGCAGTCTAGCTAATACGAGAATTAATTAAAGAGGGACTACCACCACCCCCCCACTATAGTAAACTAAGCCGACCACTGAATAGCTCCTGGGATGCTGATTCCAGGGGTACCTTTCCTTTGTTGATCCGATGTTCTAATGTGAAGATATGGCTGTGTAAAGTTTCCCCTGTGCTCTGAGTCTCGGTGCACTCCATGAATATTGTTATAAGGTGACTGGGATCTGTAGTGCTGAAATGCTGATCCTGGAAGGTCCTCAAAATCTTCATTTGTAAAATGCATTTCATACACTGTTTGCAAACTTGAACATCTTCTGAGCAAAAGGACCTTTGATGACCCAGCTGAATCACATGACTTTTGACATCATCAAAGGTCCTTTTGCTCAGAAGATGTATTCAGTTGTTCAAGAGGCTTACAAATCGCAGTAAGTTTTTATTCTGAAAATCTGTTTTAATTTGTGAAAATGTCTTCCAACACTCGAACTGTTCGTGGACAATGCAGGAATGATCCTGATATATTCTGTTATATTTGTGGCTGTTTTTACAACACCGAAACGAAGGACAAATATATCAGACTTTGCAGGAAAGGCTTGTCATGCATATATTGGTGTTAAACTTGGAGACCAGGACAAATCTTGGGCGCCACATAAAGTGTGCAGGACATGTGTTGAAAACCTAAGACAGTGGACTAAGGGTCAGAGAAAATCTCTCAAATCTGGAGTGCCAATGGTGTGGCGGGAGCCTGAAAATCATGTTGATGATTGCTACTTTTGTATGGTAATTATTGCGGGCATGAACACAAAGACAAAATCTTCCATCCAGTACCCAAGTCTCCCTTCAGCTCTAAGACCAGTTGCTCACTGCGACGAAGTTCCTGCCTCTTGTGCCCCCATCAGACCTCAGGTCGGCGTCTTGTGCCCCCATCAGACCTCAGGTCGGCGTCTTGTGCCCCCATCAGACCTCAGGTCAGCCTCTTGTGCCCCCATCAGACCTCAGGTCAGCCTCTTGTGCCCCCATCAGACCTCAGGTCGGCGTCTTGTGCCCCCATCAGACCTCAGGTTAGCGTCTTGTGCCCCCATCAGACCACTGTCTTCCCTGCCGGCGCACACTATGACCTGACGCAGCATCATGATGCTTGATGCTTGGACGGTTATTGTCAATATTCATTTTTTAATAACTTCTCTATTTTCTTTATTTTTATTTTTTCAGGCACAAAAATACACGGTGCTGCCAAAGCAGGATCTCCCTCCGCCTTACCTTCGACCAGTTTGATTTTTAAAAGCTTTTTAAAGATTTTTAAATAATTTTAAAATGCAAAGTAAGTACTATTCAAATGGGTGCGTTTGAGAGGCGGTCCACTTAAAATACTTAATTGTTTCTGTTTTTAATTACAGAGGTTTCTTCATCAAGCGACGCCGGGAGCCCTCCTCGCCAAAGACGTAGAGCTGATGTTACGGTATGTCAAATTATATCACAGCTGTTATCAGAGTTGTGATATATTAAATATGTATAATTTATTCTATACAGTCATCATCTGAGGAGGTGTCTCCCGGCCAGGAGAATAGAGGAGTGGAGGACAGGAAGAGGTAATTTTAATTTTTTTTTGTTTTTTTCCCACACAAACTGAAATGTTATTGTCATTAAAAATGTTTTTTCCTTTGTTTACAGCCATCTCGTCCTGTTGCCTCACTAAGAGGTCCTCGTGGCTCCACCAGAGGAAGTCGTGGTGTTGCACGCGGCGGTCGGGGTCGTGTAAGTTCTTGGCATTTTGAGTTTACGAAATGTGACAATATATACAACATATCACTCTAATGTTTTCATTTTTTTAATTTTTGTTTTTTCAGGGTTCCAGAGTCTCCACCACCAGGGGTGAGGAGGACATCGGTATATATATATCGACAATGACCTCCTCATCCAGATGGTGGAGGCGCGCCCACCGTTATGGGACCACACCGACTGCCGCCATGCAGATCATACACATACCCGGCTCCTCTGGTGTGAGATATGCCAAGTCATGGTTCCAAATTGGGAGGACCTCACAGAGAGGCAACAGGACCAGTGCCGTAAGTATTCAATTTGAATGTGAATAATTTGTGTTTATTACTTGAAAATGGTTTACTATTTTATTTGATTTTTAAACGTACCTGCCACCAATAGTACATGAGCTAATGTTTTTACATTGCTGTAGTGGCCACAATGTAATTGTAAACCATTTTTATTTGGTAAAACAATGATTGGAGTAAATTTTTTTTTTTTATTCCATTTTTTTTCTTTTTTTTTTACAGGAACAAGTATCGTAGTGCGGTGGCGGTCGATCAGGGACCTCTATAAAAAGGATTACAATGAGGAACTTCGGGCCCCGAGTGGTTCAGGGGCAACCTCAAGGCGGGAGTATAGGTATCACTCCGCCTTGGGGTTCCTACGTAGAACCCTAGAGCTGCGAAGGTAAGAAATACTATACAATTTTTTTTTTATTATTTTTTTTTAAAATTGTATCATCTGTATGGACCATAAACTGTTAGGTGACAATCTGTCTTACACATAATATTGTCATAATTAAAATTGGTAATTTTGTTTTTGTTTTTTTTTCCTTTACAGAACAGCTAGCAGCACTCGGGCGCCTGAAGTTCCTCCTGAGGCGGTCCCTGAAGAACCAGCCACCGCGGGCCCCTCTCGTCCTGTTCAAACAACTGGTCAGGACACTAGTGTTCCCCTACCTACGCCCCCTGGCGACGCATCGATGGCCCAATTAACACCACTTTTTGAGGCCATCATGCGTCGCCAGAGGGCAGGTAGGAGCCGTCAGGCGGACTACGAGGATCTCACAAGGCTCGTTTACGAGGCCTTGATGGGATTCACAAATAGAGATGGCGGTTTGGAGGATAGTTTGCGACGTCTTCAGGAGGGGGCGGTGTTGACATCGCAAATGAGTCCGGTTCAACTCTATTTGAACTCGTTAGCCCCCGTGATGGAACGATTATCGCCTGACCAGCTGTTTGAAGCCAGAAGACTGATGGACTACGCGTTGTGGCAGGTGCAACACCGCCCCCCAACCTTTCCCCCATCCCACACCTATCCCCCATCCCACACCTATCCCCCAGCCCCGCCCTATCCCCCATTGCAGCCTCCTCAAACCCCATTCCAACCTCCCCTGCCCCCAGTCCAACCTCCTTCCCATTCCCAATCCCCCGAGGTCTTTACTCAATCTTTTTCTATTTCTTCTCCTCCTCCTTTCTTGTCTTCTACTTTTTTCACTACTCCTTCTACTCGGGAATCTCCTTCTCCTGCCCCATCCTATTCCCTTCATACTCCCTCTGTTGCACCTGCCACAACGCGTCTTTTTCAGTCCACAGCGGCAGAAAGCCAACAGGGCAGAGGGGCTCCTAGCGGCACATCTTCCACCCCACAGACCTACACTCCATCGCGCCACTTTTTTTGGTCGCTCTTCCAGTGCGGTGAGATGATGTCAAAGCACACATGTAGTGTAGTGCATACATTTAGGTAAATAAATGAACAAAATAATATATACTTTAAATTTAATCACATTTATTAACAATAGAAAGACAAATATATCATGAAATAACAAATCTACCAAAAAATGTCAAATTAATCCTATAGTTGCATAGGTTTAGTAAAGACTCTCCATTTTGACACTAGTATCCCAAAAGCGCATTCCACCATTCTGCGAGCCCGAGTTAGTCTGTAATTAAAAATGCGCTTTTGCCTACTCAGTCCGCGACTGCAGTACGGCTTTATTAAATTGGTGCACATTTGAAAAGCTTCATCTGCGACCAAAACAAAGGGCATGGGGTTGCCATCTGACGGAAAATCGGAAAATCAAAGTCATTATTATAGACTCTTCTGCCCATGTCAGAGTTTTTAAAGATCATGGAGTCGTCGGTTCGACCATAACCACCAACATCTATGGCAACAAATTTGTACTTGGCATCTGCTATGGCCATTAAGATGATAGAAAAATATTTTTTGTAATTAAAATACTCTGATCCAGATCCATGTGGCTTGATAATCCGAATATGTTTCCCATCCACTGCCCCGAGACAGTTAGGAGACTGGCATACTTCCCAAAATTTTTCCGAAATTTCTATCCACTGCTGGCGAGTAGGATGAGGTATAAATTCTGCATGCAATACGTCCCACAAAGCAGGGCATGTATCTTGGATTATGCAGGAAACTGTAGATATTCCAAGACGAAACTGGTAATGGAGTGACGTGAACTTTTCTCCAGTTGCAAGATACCTAAAGGAAAACAAAAATCAATTATCATCAACTTTATGCACTACACTTTTATACAAAAAAAGAAAAACCCTAAAACATTATACATTACAAATATTATAATTACCTTAATGTTAACATTAATCTTTCAGCCGCACTGATGCTTCGACGGAACCTGGTGTCCTGTCTCTCTATTCTATGACACACTCTTCACAGGAGGTCGTCAAAGCTTGAAATGGTCATCCGGAGGTAATTAAAAAACTTTTCAGGATAGTTCCGCAGTTCTGGAAAAAGAACCTCAAAAGCACTCCTTCTCACACGCTCCGAAGTTAAAGGATGGACCCACAAGCGACGGCGTCCAGCTCGAAGGCGTCTTCTCCAGCGTGACACAAGAATTAAAGCATGAAGTCCAAACTGAATGTGCTCTGGCAACATCTTGGAAAGCTCTGAGGGGTAAGTGACCTTTTACTCGTTTTATATCCACTGTACTATTAGCATTTCATTGTATATTCAATTTACTAATGACATTGGTTTGTAAAAGTATACATTTACATGTTATATATTCTATATATATTCTACAGGTATGTAAAATTGCCTTTTATACTCCTCTGTTATATTAAACAATGGAAAACCGGATCCGGTTACGGATGAAACCGTATGGAACGAATCCGGTATTTCACCGGTTAAATTGTGCTTGCGTTTTGTACCGTTTTTCCGGATCCGGAAAACCGGAACATACAGCTGGATTCAGCCAACACAAGTGTGAAAGAGGCCTTAAATGACCTCATAAGAGATCTTGATCTGCCGGAGTCGTCAGCAGAGTTACTTGGTTCTAGGTTGAAGGAAAAGAACCTGTTGGCTCCCGGTACCACGTTTATGTATCGAAACAGAGAGAAAGATCTTCTGAAATATTTCCAAATGAACGAGGAGCTTGTATACTGTGTCGACGTCAAAGGACTTACTGAGTCAATGGGATGTAATAGTTGTCTAGCTGAGGAATGGAGGCTTTTTATTGACAGTTCAAAGAGAAGTCTAAAGTGTGTATTGCTTAACAATGGCAATAAATTAGCTTCCATTCCTATTGCTCACTCGGTTAATATGAAAGAGACCTTTGAGTCCATGCAAATCATTCTGCAAAAAATCAAATATAATGATCATTGCTGGATTTTATGTGGTGACCTAAAGGTTGTATCGATTCTTCTAGGACAACAAAGCGGATACACAAAATTTCCTTGCTTCTTGTGTCTTTGGGATAGCCGAGCGAAGGCAGAACATTATACAAGAAAAGAATGGCCCGTTAGAGAGAAATTTAAGATCGGTGAGAAGAATATTAAGAACGAACCACTTGTTAACCCTCAGAAAGTGTTGCTGCCCCCACTGCATATAAAATTGGGACTCATGAAACAGTTTGTTAGGGCTTTGGATCAAGATGATGATTGCTTCAAGTACCTGTGCACCAAATTTCCTGCTCTTTCACACGAGAAGTTGAAAGCTGGAATGTTTGATGGCCCACAAATTAGGCTTCTGATGAAAGACAGAGAATTCCTTAACACGATGAAAACCATAGAAAAGGATGCTTGGTCTGCTTTTACTGATGTGATTACAGATTTTCTTGGCAATTTTAGGGCCAAAAATTATAACCTTTTAGTTCAAAATTTCAAAAACTGGGAGCAAACATGAGTGTCAAATTACATTCCCTTCACAGCCACCTAAACTACTTCCCTTCAAATCTTGGAGCAATGAGTGAGGAGCAAGGAGAACGTTTTCATCAAGACATCAAGACCATGGAACATAGACACCAAGGCAGATGGAACACAAACATGATGGCCGACTACTGTTGGTGTTTACAGCGAGACAACCCTGATCATAACTATTCCAGAGCTTCTAAAAAAAGAAAATTTCTTCCTTAAAAATAAAATAAAAATTTAAAAAGTAAATATAAAAATAAAATTTACACAACTATTGCTCTCTTGGTTATATAATTGACTTTTTTTTGCATGAAAAAAAATATATTACGTGCTATTGCTTTTTCAAAATTTTTTTATTACTACTGATATTCGACTTTAAAATCTTTAATAAAACATTTCTCATTTGTGAAAAAAATTGATGTGTTACATTTTTTTTTACTTCATATCTGGAATCAGCACCTTTCATTTTCATAAAATCAGCAAAAAAACCTAGATCAGCAGAATTTTTTTTTTCAAATGTAGACCATTGCATGAGCTCTGGGGAATTACACTCAGGACACAGACTCTGCGTTCCCAAGCAAATTCTCAACTTTATTATAAAAAAATACAATCTTATAGGTAACGAGGACAAAGGAGGCACCGCCAAGGGGGTGGAAATCAAAACCAGTAATTTGATTATTCATATAAGGTGATACTTCTGGACCATACTAAAGCGTGTGCAACATCTTATCTCAAGGTTTGCACTGGTTAGCCAGTGACAGATGCCCTTTAATTCTGCCAGTACACGACAAGCAAGAGTATGAGGTGGACTTCCGGGGGCCGTGTTTTAGAAGTGCTCCTCCGCACCACCGGGAGGATTGGGGGCCAACTGCCTTTCTAGTGACATCGGGGCACCCCTGTACAGACACTTACCCAGGAGCCGGCGGTGAGACCGCATTTACATTGGGAGCGACGTTGCTGACTGCCGGGCTTCTCCTGAAGAACCTACGCTGCGGTCACGTGACATCTCCCCAGCACTTGTGGCGCGGCTGCTCCGGGAGGATCACGGGCAGAAAGGACGCCCGGCACTAGTCCACACCGGGAGCGGGGCTCTCTGCTTACCATCACTGAGCTGGTACTGACCTCACCCCTCTGCTAAAAGGAGAAAGGTATTGAGGGGGATAAAAAGGATAAAGGTGTAAAATCCTCCCCAACCCTCCTTCATCACCCCTTCGCATTTTTACACCCCCTGACCTTGCTGGGGGGGACAGAATAGCACTGAGAGAAGTGAATCACCCCACCCCCCTCCTTATATCTTCTAAACTTCAGGCTCAAGACTGTTGTGCCTGGGGGCAGGAAACGGCAGCCATCTTACAGCAGACGCCATCTTGTGGCTGCAAAAACCAAAGGCCTACCACTGAAGGCAACTATATTCATCAGATTGTGCTACATCGAGTTCTCTTTTTGTTAAAACCAAGTAGCAGACACATGCTGCATTTATCCTAAACAGGGTACAGTTGGACTTCCCTATGTAACTAGCTGGCTCCTAATTGACCCCCCTCACTAACAACGCACTACCCCTCTCTGTCTCAGCATAGGAATGGACAAATACCTTATGGGACCACAACCACAAAGACAACCGCGCAAAACGTCATCAACTCACACTGCGCCCAAACCCCAAATGTCTAAGTCTCAAAACAAAGCTGCAATGAAGAACAAACAGACATCCTCTGCTACCCGGACGGATGAACCGGCCCCAGATTCGCCGTCATCTACGCAAGAACTGTTGTCAAATGACATCACACCACCAAATCTTTCACCACTGCATAACCCGCCGCCTACATCGCCCTCTGATACAAGCAACGGTGGTGGCACAAGAGGTGTCCAGATTGCTGCTGCCGCTCTTTGGATGTCCTACATGCCTCCATTAATTCGGCCTTAGCGCAAATTACCTCTAATGCACAAAAAAATCACAGAACTGGAAAATACAATGGCTGCCGGGGAAACAAACATGGAGACGGTATTGGCCTCCTTGCGACAACGCGAAACTACAGAACCTAAGCTGATAGAAAAACTAGAAGACTTGGAAAATAGAGTTCGGCGAAATAGTTTACGTTTTGTTGGAATCCCGGAATCGATAACGGGGGACGCTGTGACATCCTTCCTGGCGATTAAGATTTCCCAAGCTCTGAACCTGGACCTGATAGCTGATCCTATGATGATAGAGAGAGCTCACCGCCTAGGACCACCCAGGGATCAAGAGGGGAAGGGGCCGCCCCAGACCGGCCATTGCCAAATACGTCCATTGGGACACAAAGGAAAACATTCTTGGAGCATACTGAAACCAACGACAACTCGTGGTAGACGGCCAGAGAATACTCCTTTTCCAGGACTTTTCTGCCATGGTGGCACAGAAGCATAAAGCCTTTGTAGGCATCTGCAGTTCCTTACATGATCAGAACATACGTTTCCAGCTTCTGCACCCGGCCAAACTACGAGTGCAACACGATGGCCGTAGCCACGTCTTTGATGATCCAGTGGAAGCCAGGAGATTCTTGAGTCAACGCGATGCCGGCTGAATATATTTCAAATCCTGGGGGAGCGAACCCCTACCCTCATAATGTTTCTTTGCTTCTTTTCTTAGTGCATTGTTTCTGAATGCTCTTTCATGTGGACGCCACTTGGTGTCAATTGATGTTTTTTCTTGTTTTCTACAAGTTTTGCTTTATGTTTCAGGTTAAAAATTACGATGCTTGGGATCTGGGACCCCCCCTCTCTGCTGCGTGGGACCGCTCCTGCTTTCTTGCTGGGACGGGTGGGAGTGGACCTCTCTAGGATTGAGCTCTTTGATGACTACCGTGTACCTCCATGACCAGATGAGTACCACAGCTGAAGACACTAGGTCCACCTACAACACCTCACCATACTTAACATTGATCACGTGGAACGTAGCTGGGTTAAACACCCCGACAAAAAGGAGAACGATAATGACACACCTTACAATGTTGTTTCTGGTGTCCTTCGACAGCTCTTTGGTCTTCACCATAAAGGAGTTTGGAGTGTGACTGGTTGAGGTTGTGGACAGGTGTCTTTTATACTGATAACAAAGAGGAGCCATTACTACAGGTAATGAGTGGAGGACAGAGGAGTCTCTTAACCACTTCAAGACCAGGCCTAATTTTGCAAATCTGACATGTGTCACTTCATGTGGTAATAACTTTGGAACGCTTTTACTTATCCAAGCCATTCAGAGATTGTTTTCTCATGACACATTGTACTTCATGTTAATGGTAAATTTGAGTCAATATGTTTTACATTTATAAAAAATCTAAATTTACTGAAAATTTTGAAGAAAAAAAAAATCACAATTTTTTAAATATGAATTTCTCTGCTTTTAAGTTGCATATGGATATCTAATAAAATTGTCATTAATGAACATTCACCATATGTCCACTTTATTTTGGCATAATTTTGGAAATGTAATGTTATTTTTTTAGGACGTTAGAAGGCTTCAAATTTTAGATGTCATTTTTAAGATTTTCATGAAAATTTCCAATAGTTAATTTTAAAGGACCTTTGCAGTTCTAAAGTGACTTTGAGCGGCTTAAATAATAGAAACCTCCCATAAATCAACATATTGTAGAAACTACAGCCCCCAATGTAATCAAAACTGATTTTCCAAAGTTTGTTAACCCTTTAGATTTCCCACAAGAATTAAAACAGAAGGAAGGTGAAATTTAAAATATATATTTTTTTTTCGTAGATTTTCAATTTTTAATTCATTTTTCCCATAAGATAACAAGGGTAATCCGCAAATCAAACCTGGATATTTATTTTCCTGATTCTGAAGTTTGCAAAAACACCCCATATGTGGTTGTAAACTGCTCTGTGACCGGCAGTAATGGGAGGGAGATAGTACAAGCATTTGTGATGGATTTGACAGCTTGTCAGAGTGATCAAAAGCCTGGAGACCAGGAACAAAGGTCTGAGGTTAAAGCTCCATGTTCTTGGCTGTCAGGAGGCAGCTGAGTCATTGAGCTTCTATGTACAGGTGCTGCACACAGGGGACAAAGCTGAAGGACGTTTATAGTCAATGGGCAGACTGGAAGTGGATTTATTAAAGAAGAAGTTACAGGTTTGTGAGAGCCAGAAATCTTCTTGTTTGTAGGTAAACAAATACTGATTTTCCACTGTAATTTGCAAATAAATTCTTTAAAAAACAGACAATGTGATTTTCTGGATTTGTTTTCTCATTTTGTCTCTCATAGTTGAGGTCTACCTATGATGTCAATTACAGGCCGACCTCATCTTTATAAGTGGAAGAACTTGTACAATTGGTAACATAGTAAAATAGTTTATAAGGTCAAAAAAAGACATCTGTCCATCCAGTTCTTCCTGTTTTCCTATAAGTTGATCCAGAGGAAGGCAAAAAACCCTGTGAGGTAGAAGCCAGTTTTCCCCACTTTAGGGGAAAAAAATTCCTTGACGACTCCAATCAGACATCAACGACCCCTCTCTAGTAACTATAACCTGCAATATTATTACCTCCAGAAATACATCCAGGCCCCTCCTGATCTCTTATAGTGAACTTACCGTCACCACCTCCTCATGGAGAGAGTTCCATAGTCTCACCCATTCCAGTTATGACTTTAGTTGCCCTCCTCTGAACCCTCTCCAGCTCTGCTATGTCTGCCTTGTTCACAGGAGCCCAGAACTGTACACAGTCCTCCATGTGCGGTCTGACTAGTGATGTCTAAAGTGGCAGGACTATGTTCTCATCACCGCCATCTATGCCCCTTTTGATGCAACCCATTATCTTATTGGCCTTGGCAGCAGCTGTCTGACACTGGTTTCTGCAGCTTAGTTTGCTGTTCACTAAAATTCCTAGGTCCTTTTCCATGTCAGAGTTACCCAATATTTTACCATTTAGTATGTACTGGTGACTTGCATTATTCTTTCCCACATGCATAACCTTACATTTGTCAGTGTTAAACCTCATCTGCCACTTCTCTGCCCAAGCCTCCAGTCTATCCAGATCCATCTGTAGCAGTGTACTGTCCTCTGTAGTATATATACAGTATACTGTCCTCTGTAGTGTATATATACAGTGTACTGTCCTCTGTAGTATATATACAGTATACTGTCCTCTGTAGTGTATATACAGTGTACTGTCCTCTGTAGTGTATATACAGTATACTGTCCTCTGTAGTATATATACAGTATACCATCCTCTGTAGTATATATACAGTATACTGTCCTCTATAGTATATATATACAGTATACTGTCCTCTGTAGTATATATACAGTATACTGTCCTCTGTAGTATATATATACAGTATACTGTCCTCTATAGTATATATATATACAGTATACTGTCCTCTGTAGTATATATACAGTATACTGTTCTCTGTAGTATATATACAGTGTACTGTCCTCTGTAGTATATATACAGTATACTGTCCTCTATAGTATATATATACAGTATACTGTCCTCTGTAGTATATATACAGTATACTATTCTCTGTAGTATATATACAGTGTACTGTCCTCTGTAGTATATATACAGTATACTGTCCTCTGTAGTATATATACAGTATACCATCCTCTGTAGTATATATACAGTATACTGTCCTCTGTAGTATATATACAGTATACTGTCCTCTGTAGTATATATACAGTACACTGTCCTCTGTAGTATATATACAGTATACCGTCCTCTGTAGTATATATACAGTATACTGTCCTCTGTAGTATCTATACAATATTCTGTCCTCTGTAGTATATATACAGTATACCGTCCTCTGTAGTATATATACAGTACACTGTCCTCTGTAGTATATATACAGTATACTGTCCTCTGTAGTATATATACAGTACACTGTCCTCTGTAGTATATATACAGTATACCGTCCTCTGTAGTATATATACAGTATACTGTCCTCTGTAGTGTATATACAGTATACTGTCCTATGTAGTATATATACAGTATACTGTCCTATGTAGTATATATACAGTATACCGTCCTATGTAGTATATATACAGTATACTATCCTCTGTAGTATATATATACAGTATACCGTCCTCTGTAGTATATATACAGTATACTGTCCTCTGTAGTGTATATACAGTATACTGTCCTATGTAGTATATATACATTATACTGTCCTCTGTAGTATATATACAGTGTACTGTCCTCTGTAGTGTATATACAGTATACTGTCCTATGTAGTATATATACTGTATACTGTCCTCTGTAGTATATACACAGTATACTGTCCTCTGTAGTATATATACAGTATACTGTTCTCTTCTGTGTTAATTACTTTACACAGTTTAGTGTCATCTGCAAAATTTGATATTTTACTGTGCAAGCGTTCTACAAGATCATTAATAAATATATTGAAGAGAATAGGGCCCAATACTGACCCCTGTGGTACCCCACTAGTGACAGTGACCCCTCCAGTACTGACCCCTGTGGTACCCCACTAGTGACAGTGACCCCTCCAGTACTGACCCCTGTGGTACCCCACTAGTGACAGTGACCCCTCCAGTGCTGACCCCTGTGGTACCCCACTAGTGACAGTGACCCCTCCAGTACTGACCCCTGTGGTACCCCACTAGTGACAGTGACCCCTCCAATACTGACCCCTGTGGTACCCCACTAGTGACAGTGACCCCTCCAGTGCTGACCCCTGTGGTACCCCACTAGTGACAGTGACCCCTCCAGTACTGACCCCTGTGGTACCCCACTAGTGACAGTGACCCCTCCAGTGCTGACCCCTGTGGTACCCCACTAGTGACAGTGACCCCTCCAGTACTGACCCCTGTGGTACCCCACTAGTGACAGTGACCCCTCCAGTACTGACCGCTGTGGTACCCCACTAGTGACAGTGACCCCTCCAGTGCTGACCCCTGTGGTACCCCACTAGTGACAGTGACCCCTCCAGTGCTGACCCCTGTGGTACCCCACTAGTGACAGTGGCCCAATCTGACTAAGTCAGCTGGTGGCTGACTAAATACTTTTCCCCCCACTGTACATAGCTGAAGCTGTACCGTAATGTGGGAATTGGAGGTGTCATACAAGAAACTGATGGTGCTGGTATTTTTACTGATAACCTATCCATCAGTATTTGATCAGTGGGGGTCCGACACCCGGGACCCCCGCCAATCATCTGTTTCAGAAGGCAGCAGCACTGCTTTTCCTAGGCCAATGACTACATATTCACGTGTCACATGGCCTCGGAGCCGCTCAGTCCCATAGAAGTGAACGGGGCTGAGCGCAATACCAAGCACAGCCACTATACAATGGACGGCGCTGTGATTGGTGAGCGGGGAGAAGGCCACAGGAATGTCTGATCGGTAGGGGTCCCGGGGGTCCAGAGGACAGGTCTTCAGTAACTCCTGGAAAGCACTTTTAATTTATTTGTATGGTATCATCTGTAAAATGTTCAAAATGGCTAATTTTCCCAAAAATAAAAAGACCACAAAATATATCAACCGAAACTTACTCATAACATAAAGTGCAATGTGTTCATCTCAGAATCACTTGGAAGTTAAAAGTTCTCCAAAGTTATTACCATGAAGTGGGACAAGTCCGATTTCAAAGACAGGGCCATGTCCTCAAGGGGTTAATGCCCAAGTTATTGCTGTGGTCTCCTGCTGTATACCGCTACGGCCATTGATTGACTGCAGCGGTCAAGTGTGGTAGACGGGAGAGGCGGGGGGGGGGGGGGGGATAGGAGCGGGGGGGTTTCCGGATAGTGAGGGAAACATTTTCTAACATTATTTTAAGAGGTGAAGAGGTCACCTTTATTAAATTAATTCAAACTCAAGCAAAATTAAGGTAAAATTTAAAAAATCAGGTATTGAATTTTTATTTTTTTTAACACAGAGAAGCCCAACTTCTATATATTTAATATACACTGATTGACAATAAAAAACCCGCCACCAGATAGGAATGACGGACACTGCAGCTATGTCTCAGGCAGATCTGTACATGATTGAGGTTATACACAATGGTACATCATAAGGACAGCATCATACACAGTGACTCAGCAAGGGTTTTATTATACATCTATATACATACAGGGGCGCAATGAGCCTTTCTGATCCCTAAGGCAAAAACTGAAATGGCGCCCCAACCCCCCAATGCCGATTTCTTAACCTAACCCCCTCCCTCCGGCCCTGCATTTAAAGACATACTCAGAAAACATGAAAACATTACATACAGCTCTACAGAACATATAGGGGGTAATATAGCGCCACATACTGACCCTCGAATTCCACCACTATTTTGAATGTTCCGGATCTGCCTGCGGTTTTAGTCCCATTCCCTTCTCGATGCGTTCTAGAAATTAGTGTGGAAACGATCTGCAGATGACAACAATGGGAGGAGGTTTCTGCAGGTTTTCAGCACATAAATCCTCATTGTGAAATCGATGCAGGTCTCACCTCCAAGCAGAAGATGGCACCTGTGGCTGCACAAAGTCTTCTCACCCTTCTGTAGCACATAGCTGATCAGCAGGCCCGGCTGGTCATGTGACTTCCACAATTCCACATCAGTGAATGGAGGAAGCCCCGCACAAACATCTATCCATTCATTTTCCACCTACATGCGACGGCCACGGATTACCTCACCAGGCCAGAAAGTGGTCAGGGCACCCTCACTCTGGAGATAGGGACCCGCGTCCATCACACATTTATGGGACATTCTCTGTTGACTTTTTAATCATTTTCACCCAAACACGTTTTCCTGACCAAGTCGAAAAGCCAAAAGCAGCATGGAGGTTGTCTCTGAAGTTGGCAGTGAAGGTGTATATATGTCTCAGAAGATCTCTCCGCTCATAAAAGGACAATTTACCTTCATCATAGTCCAGATATATTCGCAGCCTCTCACATGATGCACTGTTTGGTATAAGGACGTCTTTACTGTCATGTCTTGCATAGATCTGATTGCCATACCTGCGCAAACACCAGGACTTGTCATTGTCTCCTATCAAGGATTCTCGTCCTCTCCTGGCTATGCTGGAGTAGCTTACACCGACCCTCCAGCCCCCTGACCCACCAGTGTCCACCTCCCAGTAATAATTTCCAGAGTTAAATTTTTCTATACTTAGAACCATAGGATACTCAAACCTGTCCGGGGTCTCGGGGTATCTCTGGTCTGTAACCTGTGCTTTACATAAGTCCCCGGAGATGTGTAAATTATTACCGGCTGTTGTTACGTCAAGTGTTATGTCTGTCGGCTCGTAACTAAAGATCCCGTTCTCTACACTTTTCACAATATTATAAACATCTTTGAATAAAGATTTTAGGTTTGTGTCTGTTTGTAGATCACCTGATCCTCGGAGTTCCTGGATTCCTGTGTCCTCTTCACAACTGTTGGTGTCAGAGATGTCATCCATCTTGAATTGTAGGACAGTGAGAGGATCGGTTGTCCTCATCAGCGTCTCCATGACGCTGATCCTCTTGGACAGCTCGTCATTCTTTGTTTCCAGCTGTTGGATGAGATTAGTATTGGAGACTGACATTATCTTCTCCTGTCTGAGGATCTCGCTCAGGACCTTCTGTTCTAGGATTCCAAGTTCTTGCCTTATATCCTGAAATTGATCAGTGACTCTTTTTGACAAAATTGCAGCTTTTTTAAGAAGTCTGATGCCACGATTCTGCAGACTCTGGATTTTTTGGTTAATTTTCTCTTGCATTGAGCTCAGTGTCTCTTGTCTAAATTTCAGGTTCCTCTTCTTGTGCTCAGCAGCTTTATGAATTGTCTTCACTTTGTGTCCCTTATGATCTCCATCCAGCCTGCAGGACACACAGATACAAGCACTGTCCTTCATGCAGTAAAACTCAAGGCTCTTCTTGTGCGTAGGACACTTTCTTTTCTTCAGGTCTGTGCTCGGGGGTAATAAAGTGTGCGCCAATGCCGTCATGTTGTGTCTTGTCAGATGTCTACCGCACATTGAGGTTTCACACTGCAAACAGGATTTGTCTGCAGGAACTGGGAAGTCACAGAAAGTGCAGAAGATCCCGGTCTCCTCCTGTTCAGATTGACTGCAGGCCTCCGCTATGTTATTCAGCCGAAAGTTTGTTTCCAGTCCAGGTCTTCGGCTAAACCTCTTCTGGCATTCAGGACATCTGAGGTCCTCCTTATGCTGATGGTCAAATGTTTTGGTGATACATTCCCGGCAGAAGCTGTGTCCACACGGCAGCGTTACAGGATCTTTGAAGATCCCCATGTGGATGGAGCACAGAAGCTCAGTCCTCAACTCTGCAACCGCCATTAGTGAAAGCAGGAAGTACAACTGAGGATCAGTTTACAGCACTGGACACTGGGTGGGTGTGAACAATTTCTTATACTGTATGTCAGGAAACTCCTTCAGAGAAGAGACCTGCACTTCTTATGTGGCTCCTTAGATTCTTACATTACACTGATAATACAAAGTGACCACCATGAGATGCCCCAATGTATGTATAAACGTAGGCCCCTAATAGACCATTTCAGCACCTACTGTAAGCATACGTCCCTGAGAATGTATTTCCATAAATGAGACCCTGGTACATTTTAAAGGGAGGCCTTCAATTTGCCAGTAAACAATGAGCAGGAAGAAAGGTATATAGTGAAGATGTACAACATGTGTGAGAAGATACAGTGGGAAAAAAAAGTATTTAGTCAGCCACCAATTGTGCAAGTTCTCCCACTTTAAAAGATGATAGAGGCCTGTAATTGACATCATAGCTAGACCTCAACTATGAGAGACAAAGAACACCATACCTACTGTGAAGCATGGGGGTGGCAACATCATGCTTTGGGGCTGTTTCTCAGCAAATTGACCAGGATGACTGATCCGTGTACATGAAAGAATGAATGGGGCCATGTATCGTGAGCAAGGGCATTGAAGATGAAATGTGACTGGGTTTTTCAGCATGACAATGATCCCAAGCACACCGCCAGGGCAACGAAGGAGTGGCTTCGTAAGAAGCATTTCAAGGTCCTGGAGTGTCCTAGCCAGTCTCCAGATCTCAACCCCATAGAAAACCTTTGGAGGGAGTTGAAAGTCCGTGTTGCCCGGCGACAGCCCCAAAACATCACTGCTCTAGAAGAGATCTGTATGGAGGAATGGGCCAACATACCAGCAACAGTGTGTGCCAACCTTGTGAAGATTTACAGAAAACGTCTGACCTCTGTCATTGCCAACAAAGGATATAACAAAGTATTGAGAGGAACTTTTCTTATTGACCAAATACTTATTTTCCACCATAATTTGCCAATAAATTCTTTAAAAATCAGACAATGTGATTTTCTGGATTTGTTTTCTCATTTTGTCTCTCATAGTTGAGGTCTACCTATGATGTCAATTACAGGCCGACCTCATCTTTTTAAGTGGGAGAACTTGCACAATTGGTGGCTGACCAAATACTTTTTTCCCCCACTGTATATGAAGGGATGGACACTAGAACTGAACCCCATGAATGCCTCACCGCCCTTCTTCTTGGAAGTGACTGGAAAAATAGTTTGGGTATGGTGCACCCACTGCTGGACCAGGGTTACTACCTCTACATGGATGACCCATATACTCGTGTCCCACTACACAATTGACTCACTACCAGACTCTGCAGCATAAGACATTAAAAAAATCTGAAAATCCTCCCCAGGTCACTACTCGGGCAAAGACTCAGAAGGACGAGATCAGGTCAGTATGTGGTATAACATATTGTGTGTTAAGTATAAGACAAGAGGGATGTCCGTATACTGACAACAATACACAATGATTGCAGCACCCCCTTCCCAATACAAAGACCCTCAAGTCAGACTTCATCCTGGACTATAATAAGTACATAGGAGGGGTTCATGTCCTGAAGTCGTACAGGGCCACTCGAGGAAGTCATACAAGAAACTGATCATACAGGTGGCATTGTATAATATATATGTTCTACTTCAGGCCAGAGGGGAACATTTCTGGAGTACTACCAGGAGGTGGTTATCAAGCAGGAGAGTGCCCCAGTACTTCTGGAAGTGAAGCCACTTGCATTGGATATGGACAATACTTACCTAGTAAAGTTCCCTCCACTGGTAATTAAGAGAAAGACCCAAAACATGGTACAGAACATGTACCTCCATGTGCCCAGGCAGCCGTTTATGACCATATGTGGGCCAGGAGCACCGGTGTTCTCTTTACTCATCTTTTCCATTCAGACTAGACCTCCATGATGACTTGTATCAGTTACACTTCAGCTCTGCTGAGATTGGCAGATAGACATTTTAGGTGCCTCATTTTTCCATGATTCTCTTCCTCCTAGTGCCTCAACCTTCTTACCCTGCTGCTACTCCACTGTAATGTGCCCACTGTGCTCCCCAATGCCCACAAACACTATAATGCAAAAATAATAGTGCCAGATAGTCCCCCCATAGTAACAGTGCTCCACAAAGTACCACCAATAGCAATTATGGTCCCCAACAGTGTCCCCAATGGCAATGTCCGCTATAAATTGCCCAATAATGATAATGTCCCCTCAGTACCCTCAGTAGTATTAATGCCACCATAGTGCCCCTTGTACGAATAAGGCCCCTTATGGTGCCCCTAGCAGTAACAATTCTCCTCCACAAGGCACCGCTATACAGCCCACAGTATTAATAATATGGTGTCCCCAGTAGTTAATAATGGCCTCTATAGTAGACCCAGTATTTATAAAGTCCCCTGCACTGCCCCCTGTAATTATAATGACTTAATGACCGCCTGTAGTGCCCCCTGTATTCTAATGCCCCCCTATAGTGCCCCAACCTGTATTATAATGCCTCTCCCATAATTCCTCCAGTACTCACCTCGGTCTCATTTTTTGTCACCTGTGATGCAGGACACAAGCCTCTTCTCGACTTCCTGCACCGTTCTACTGCTTTATAGACTTCAGGCCTAGTGACCTGTGGCCTATGAGGCTGAGTGGTGGGGATGGGAGCCATAGGCTCCCGTGTTCCGCCATAAACATCCAGCCCTCAGAGGAAGATGCTTATCTGAATTGAAACATGTCTGGGATAAACATGTATCTATCTTAAGATAACAATAAAGGAATAATAAAAGGGCAGACTAGATGAACCAGGTGGTCTTTTTCTGCCGTCAGTCTTTTATGTTTCTGTGTATCTCACCAAATGGCAGAGGCGACCCTGTCCCAAGATGAATGTCAGGGAGTTTGGAAAAAAGACACAACACATGAAAAGCATTTGTGCAATATCTGTGCTCCAAAAGCCACGTTGCGCTCCTTCCCTTCTGAACCCCACCATGAGTCTATACAGCATATTGCGGCCATGTTCCATGGGTGTCCTGTTCTGGGAAGATGGGAATGTGATATGGAGGGACAGCAAGTTCCTAACCCCCAGAACATTGCTTCCTTTTTTGATCTGACAAAGACACTGCAGTCAGTTTGGGCAGGTTGTGTGTACAAGACTTGCAAAGCATACAGGAAGAACAGGATAATTTAGGCTTAAAGCTGCGGGCAGCCGCCGAGCAGAGGGCACTTGTCAGACAGCTTTTGAGAGATTGAACTACAAGAGATTGAACTACAAGATATATTACACCATCTTAATAAGAACAGGCGAAGGACTCACCAGCGCCCTGCTGTAACTGTATTTCATGTCAGGCGACTTTCACACTTGTGTTGTGGTGTCCAGTTTTCAGATCCGGCACAGACTCTCAAAACCGTAGAACAACGTTTCAGTTTTGTCCCCATTCATTGTCAAAGGGGACAAAACTGAGCAAACCGGAACGTAGCGCACCAGAATGTATTCCGTTCCGGTTTGTTATGTTCCCAAGGCAGACGCAAAATCACTGCAAGCAGCACCAAAAAATATATACAGTGATCCTTCGAGATACAATGGCCTCATGATACAATATTTCCAGCATACAATGGTTTTTTCTGACCCATCGTAAGTTGAAACCAGACTCAACATACAATGTCTAAGACCCAGATCCAACCAATCCAGGCCACTTCTCTGGTAAAATAACTGCATTAGTCGCTAGTTAGCAGCTATTCCTGACTGTTATATGTAAGGACTTGTTTTAGCTATCTTTAGTTATCTGCTTATTTTTCTTAAAGCTTCATTTTCTCTTATCTTGGATGACATTTTGGGGCTTTAAAACCGATTACTCAACTTACAATGGTTTCACCATACAATGGTCGTCCTGGAACCAATTAATATTGTATCTTGAGGGACCACTGTAATTTAATGGTGCTGGAAAAAAATGGATCCACCCATGGACTAACAATGGTTTCTTCATTTTCCATATAATACAACCGGATCCAGAGAAAATACTGGCTAGACTTATTGAGGGTCATTTGTGAACAAATATACACCAGCGGCAGTCACGTAGAAAGGAATAAAGGACAGCCACCAATGCTGCTCACTTCGGGGGACCTGCACCTATCTGACATTGGCGGCATATCCTAACGAGATGCCACCAATGTCTAAGATAAGACATTCCCTTTAAGATATGCAACTTGTGTTTATTATAATCTCAATCAACTTTCTGTATTCATTGAAATACGGCAACAGCACTCCGAGAGACCGAGGGGATATGGATAAATTTATTTAAAAACCATGGCGTCGGGCTTTAATTAATGGATTTCCCAAATTACTTCCCTCTTCCAAGAGTAACTTTCCTCGTCCTAAAGATGATTCCAGAGGAGACTAAAATAGAGGAATCCTCCAGCAACGATGATGCTCCGTTCTCACGATCCTTCTTGTAGTATGTTCAGCCATAGACCTTAACCCAATCTCCCAAGACCTTCAGGATATAAAACATGATGTGGTAGATTGGCTCTCGTATGGAGGCCTTGGAGGCAGCCCGAGCATACTGCTTCGACCTTCAAATCAGCAATAAAGAAATTAGCATACATGGGGGCGACACTGGTTCCCATCGCTGTCCCTTGGAGTTGCCAATAGAAATGATTCCACCCAACACAATTTTAAGGAAGGACAGAATGAAGTCTCTCTCCTTTGGTTTATATCCGAGGTGGTAAATTATTGATGCTATCCGGGGCAAGCACGGGCACAGCATCACTCACCCTGATCTTGCGGTCCAGCACCTGCGTCCCGCTGGTCTTCCACTGCCTTACAGTAGCAGGCCCGGCCGCTGAAGTTCTGTGTCTCCTGCTGGAGCCTGTAGTCAGCACCTAGCTGCAAGGCCTCTTCCATGATAAGGCGCTCCTTGTCCCTTAAATGGCCAGCGAATGCACACCAATCTGCAACACCTTTTCCTAGGGAGAGGTGCCTGAACAGTAAGTTATTAGTGTACCAGCCTCTGTCTGTTTACCGTTTCTGACCCGCTGCTGCCTGAACTCACTTGTGCCTGTTTACCATATTGACCCTACGCTGCCCGGCCTGGCCTGTTTGTTTCATGGATTCGCCTGTACACTGATTGCCCTCACCTTGGCCTGTAACTGACTATGGTTTTGCCTGATCCATTGGTGCTTCACACCGATGTCTCTGACCCCTGTGGGTCAGCTGTCAACCACATAAAGACTACTCCAAGAGGTAGCAGCCTGGTGGCTCCCCTGCAATGAAGTCCAGATCTCTGTGCTCTGTGCACCCTCATTACGTCGTGGAGGGGATCGTGAGAAATTCTTCAAGAAGAAGGAAATGACATGGATTATGAAATTTAATATGGTAGCTCGGAAGGGATTACATTTGGATTATAATGTATTACCATTTATTTGATGGTTACTGTGCTCTATGGCTCTGTGACTTGTATGTTATTGACCTAATGGTGTAAGTATGGGGAGATAGCTCCTCTAGCATCCATGCGCTAATGTTGTGGGTACATACTGGAGTGAGGCTGCTGCCTTGTGACATAGCAATCACCAGTAAGACAGAAATGTGATCATGCAACATGTGGACCGAGTGTTGGACTCACCACCCACAGACCAGAAGGTCCTCCAGTGGGTCAAGTCTCTGATGCCATGGTCCCAAAGGAGAGAAAAATCCCATTTGGAGCTGCCTTTGGAGCCAGTCACTTGCCACTAGGGTCTGGTTAGACTTTACCGATGATATAGGGTTTGGATTCCAAGAATAATTTTCTCTGGTGAGCCCGAGGAACCCCAGTGTGAGCCCCATGTAGACCTATGTTTTTTGGACATATGATGAGTATTATGTTATATACAGCTCTGAGATGTGGTTATGTTTTCACCAGGAGTGACATCACGGGTTAGGTGGGGTTGGCCCATGACCACTAGCTTAGTGCTGTATGAGGAATTAGCTTTGGTTAGTATGGATTTTATAGTGATGCCGGATTTCAGTTCTGAAGTCTAAAATATCATTCGGTAATGAATTTGATGATTTGATGAATTTGATGATTGTTCTTCCTGAGGTTTAGTAACTTCTGTAAATGTTATAGATGGGAAACGAAGAATGTGACACCGTACACCAGGGCAGAGTATGAGGGGCACCTATCACACCAATGGCATTATAATCATATTCATAATAATATTATATACCCATTATTTTTTGTACTATACGAAGCACTCAACGATACAGCACTGCCCTGACTCCTCCCACTGATGACATCATCTCTGTTAATGTTCAATAAACTTTATTGTTGACCATTGTTGATTTCATATAAATAAATAAAAAACATTACAAAACCTCGAAAGTGAGGACTTCACCCCCGGCGTTGATAGCCAGTTATTTCCATCGTTTTTTTTAATAGACATTACATGTGCTACTGCTATTTTCCTCCTAGTTGGTCTGCATTGGATAAATGAGAGGCATCTGCACGGCCATACCCTGAACGCCCCACGACTGTGCCATGTAGTCATACTCAAACAGTTTTGTGTGTGATCTGCTGAGGCTTTGAGAAAAGGAGTTAAAATTCAACCCCAGCAGAGCGCAGGCAGCAGGTTGAGAGGGATGCTTTACCTGCTCATATCTCAAGAATGGTAGCAGCTAGAGGTATGGTCTGGTATTCTGGCATTCCGAACTTTCAAATAAGACTAGAATCACAACATCTGCACAGCATCTCCACTACATCAGGAGATATAGCTGTTATAAATTGAGTGAGGAGTGAAAGCAGTGAAATCTAATATTACTTTCAACTGCATTCACTGCCAATCCGATTTCTAACAGCTATATATTCCAATGTAGTGGAGATAATGCTGTGATGCTGGTCTTGTTTGAAAGCTTGGAATACCAGAATACCAGACCACATCTCTAGCTGCTACCATTCCTGAGATATGAGCAGGTAAAACAGCACTTTCACCCTGCTGCCCAAGCTCTGCTGGGGCTGAAGTCCTTTTCCCAAAGCTCCATCAGAGCTCAGGCAAAACTATTATAGTGTGACCACATGGTGCGGTCGTGGGAGATATGAGCAGCTGAAGCAGCCCCCCCTCTTTCATCTGGAGGAGGAGGGGGCAGTTGGGGAGCTGACAGCCTGCAGGAGGAAAGAAAAAAAAATATAAAAAAATATATAAAGATATAAATTTAACACTATCATCACTGTACTGATCCACAGAATAAAGTTATCATTACCACACAGTGAATGCTGTAAATAAATACCACAAAATAATGTTACAAATGCTGGATTTTTTTCTTTCCACCTAAAAATAAAAGTTATTTATTACACTATATGTACCCTAAAATGGTTATCAAGGAATAATTACGCAAAATCAATAAAATACATTTTTATAAGAAAAAATTTAGTTTTAGTTAAGACTGCTGGAACACAGAGAGGGAATATGTTATGTCACTATGGGGTTAAAAACACAATTGTATACCCTCTTGCACTCCAACAATATTTACTTTAGTCATATATTAAAAATCTACAATAAAAGTGACATTTTCAGGAGGGTTTTCCCAATTTTAATGTAACTGTTAGGGATTTTCCAGGAATAAAATTCTGATGACCCGTCCTCAGGATACTGAGCACTCCGGCCTCTTCTCAGCGTGCCAAGCATTACACCATACATTGTAGACCTTGTGACAGATGAACGTGACCTCAGTGGTCTAGGAAGAGGCTGCAGCGCTCACTGTAGTGCCGCTGCCTCTACAATCGCCATATTGGTGGGAGTGCTGGGAGATGAATCCCCACTGATCTGATATTGATGACCTTCCCTGAGGATAGGAATATTCTACTCCTGGAAAACCTCTTTAAGGACACGAAACTTAATACGTGAGATACAAGTTAGTGTATTGTCGGATAAACCCACGAAGGATGAATCTAGTGTCTGGACATTGTAATGTGTGTGGGGAGCTCTGCAAATCAATGTTTTCATCTGATCCTTTAGTGTCTGGCAGCAGCTTTCTCCCCTCTCCCCGGCCGAGCTGAACATGTATGTGTGTGGAGAAGCCGGGAACGATAGCTATTGAATATGTATGGCTGCCCTAATACTGCAGAGCTCCAGGAATGTTAACATTAACCCTTTTAGTACCCTAGACTGTGTATTTTAGTATTTCTAAGCCAATTACCCCCTACTCAGGCAAAGTACCCCCCAAAATACGATTATACATAATAATATCTAAGCATAGGATGAACAGAGTAGGAGAAATGGAAAAATGGAGCCCCTGGGGTACATGCACCACAGGCTGGGAACCTAGGCCCCCGGCCTTCAGGAAAGATGCCATGGAACTCTTACCTACCTTAAGCTTCCAGGGCGGTGGCACTACCCCAACCTGAAGGCTGTTCTTAGAAACTTCATAACTATCCCAAACCACAAGATTGAGTCCTAGTCCCGTTAAGTACTCCAGACCACTCGGGATATTACCATTTCTTCTTCATCCTTCTATCTGCCAGGACACCAGACCATCAGAAATTCAACCTTCAGATTTATAATATCTGGATTATATATATAAAAAACCAATACTGTATTTCTGGATGTTCTGTGACTATTTCTGCCGTGTGTGGCAATATCTTATTTTGTACTGGATTTCTCGGCACTAAGGGGCCCGTGCCCAGACCCCAAACTTCCCCACTGACTACAAAGGCTAAGAGGGCTCACTGATAGCGGGGTCTATGTGGTCAGAAAAGACAGTGAAGAGTCCAACAGAGGTAATAAATATATTTACATGACCAAAATACAACGCGTTTCAGGATGAAGAATCTCTGCCGCCGATACAAATAGAACATAAATAATGAAGACACAAAGCACTAACATGTAATTTCAGCAGGCAAAAGATAGCAGCATAAACAGCAAAAAAATAAGAAGTATATAAAAGTTATAAAAATGCATCATATTTACATACATTTTATGTCCTCTCCTTCCTGAAAGCACTCTATTATTCGCTGTAGACACCAACCCTCTAAACCTCTGAGATATTGTTGTCCACCTCCCATGAATCTCGACCACAGTAAATGCTATGTGTGCTTAAAGCCTGAGGATGTAAGTTCCATATTCTTGGTACCTGGCATGAAGACTTCAAGTCATCACACATCTGACCATGAAGAGCCTTGATGTCCAGGTAGACGTTCATAGGTTCCTCGATGTTTACTCCTGTGGTTAGATCAGATAAACCGGTGTATAAGATCTCAGAGATCAGACCCAGCGGTAGATCACCTGCTTTCTCGTTGGGTTTTTCTGTGTCCACGACAGGTATTTTTATAGTCTCACTATAGTCCATCATGCCTGGTTCCATCCCATCAATGCATTGCTGGATCTCCGTGTCCAGCTCATCTTTCCACTCCTCCAGCTTTAAGATCATACCATAGACTGACAGTGTTGCCCGATCACACCAGCTGGAGATGGCACTTAAGACCCTCTGTTCTATTTTCTTCATCTGATCTTCTCTCCATGTGCATTCTTCTGAAAATCTCGGATCTTGTCCAGCTGTGTCTGGACAATTGTACTATAACTTTTCTTCCAGGAGGACAAGCTTTTCACAACTTCTTGGAGTTCAACTCTGTATTTCCCTTGGTCTTCCTCCAGTTGCTGCTGCTGACGGTAGGCCTCCACTATGTTGAGAAGCTTCAGGTTCTTCTTCAGAGGTCTTTTTCGAAACCTCTGATTGCATTCAGGGCATCATTTCTCTATGTCATCCTCAACGTATGTCATCCTCAAAGATGTTCAGTCGATGCAGAGGAGAGGCATGGTCCCTGGGTCCTTGTAAATGTCCAGACAGATGGAACACCGTAACTCTGCCCTCAGACCTGCAGCTGCCATCGTGAAAGAAGGAAATGTTCTTCTATCAGTCAGACTTTGGTCTCCATGATTATTGCAGATGAACTTTACCCCAAACAGGAAGGGCTCATATAACCAGTCGTCTTCCTTATATACATTCTTCAACATTGAAATTGCAACCACAAGAAGGAAAAGTTGTGGAACTATAGGAATCACGGAATTGAATATTCTAAGCATCTCGATTTATTCAGTATGGAGTATGAGCACCATGTGCAGAAATACCCGCACTTCATCCCCTTGGCTGCTATCAATGAGGTTATTAATTGTTGTCTGAGGAACGTTCTACCACGCTGAAAGCACTTGGGCACGCAAATCATCAAGATCTGCAGCTGAAAGCTCCCTTTCTAATTCCCGACCTTTGAAGACCCAGATGGGCTTCATAGGAGAAACCTCCAGAAATGCTGCAGGCCATGGTGGCACATTTAGTCCAAAGAGACTGCTCACAGTAGCATGAGTGACAGGTGACCCGGTGTTGCTCCTGGGACAGTTGGAGAAACATCCGTACCAGGGGTTCCATGAATGTAGGTTAGTGTACCTGAAATGAAGACTAGAGGGGTCCGGCTACCATATATTATGTCACCCCACACCATAACGCCATTCTTCTAATCAGACGATGCGTCCAGGCAGAGGTTCTCCTCTCTGCACCTCTTACTGACATTACAGTTCGTTGATGTTCTCCCACCCACCAGGAAACACGTCGTTGGCCAGTGCGGGCATCTCACCCTAGGTGCATAGCTGTTACCATACTGGTAGACACGGCTGGAATCCGGTGGCCAGATAGAATAAGACAGGTGCACTTATGATCTGTAGAGTTGTAGTCCATAGTGCAGCTTGAAGTGTAGATCAAGAGGTGATAATTTAGCAAAGAGTAGAAACAGTCTGGGAAAGATTGTTCTGAGGAGCAGGAGACGGGAACAAGTCACAATACTCGAGCAATGGTTGAACTGCCTCATGGGTATAAGTAGGCCCAAACAGGAAACAAGATGGCTTCCAATCAGCACACATCAGCCATCTTCATACCTCCCAACCGTCCCGGATCCAGCGGGACAGTCCCGGATTGCAGTGGCTGTCCCACTGTCCCGGTTTGGGAGAGGTATGTCCCGCTTTCTGGCAGCTGTCCCTGCGTCCATAGGACACAGAGACAGTTGCCTGTATTATGATGAAGCAGACAACCAGCATCGGCTCCCTGCTTTATCATCCCTCAGTTCCACCCGCAGGCTCTCCATACCTCTGCTCAGGGATGGGGGAAGTGGGGGTGGAGCCAGCCGTCAGCCTTGGCCCCGCCTCCTCCACAGACCAGATCAACCGATGTCCTGGTGCTCCTGCAGTTGCTGCTAGGAAGAAGGTGAGCAAAGATATTTATTTTGTTTACTTTCTGTCAGTGGCACACTGTGGGCATATTACTGGGGGGCACAACATATTACTGGGGGGCACACTGTGGGCATATTACTGGGGGGCACAACATATTACTGGGGGGGCACACTGTGGGCATATTACTGGGGGGGCACAACATATTACGGCGGGGGGCACAATGTGGGCATGTTACTGGGGGCACAACTTATTACTGGGGGGCACAATGTGGGCATATTACAAGGCCCCAACATATTACTGGGGGGCACAATGTGGTCATGTTACTGGTGGCACAACATATTTCTGGGGGCACAATGTGGGCATATTTCTGGGGGCACAATGTGGGCATAATACTGGGGGGCACAGCTGGGCATATTACTGGGGGCACAGCTGGGCACATAAGAGGAATAATTACTATGAGGGGCAGTAAGGGGACTGGGTGGGATTAAGTGTATCGTTATGTTTTGGGCGGAGTTAGAGGCGTGGCCTAGTGCTGAAAAAATTTGGTGGTAAGTTTAGAAAAATACATCAAGATTCTGACAGTAGTGATCTGCCGGAGCGATAGACCAAGGTTTCTCAGGTCAAGGATTCTGTTCCTCTCAGTATGCGACAAGTGGTGATAAGTGGCACATGGACGAACAGGGGGCATCGCACAATCATATCACACGTCTTAATCCAATTTTTGAGGCTGAATGTGGCTCTGCTTTAAAACCGCCTTTGATGTCACTCCCACGAGCTACAGATTGGAGTTAGGTGCTTGAAAATCTCAGCAGATCCTGTGTTCACATCATGATTTTGCCATCTGCTTGACATGTGTGTTGGAAAAAAAGGGATAAAAAAGAACAAGCTTTTCAATCCTGCAAAGTCCAGTAAGAGGAGTATAGTTTCACATATACATTTTTTTTTAGAATGGATCTTTTTAACATGAACCGGTACATTTTTTTTCTATATGTTAAATGGATAGCAAAACCGTGATGTGAACCCAACCGAACCGACACCTGACACTTCCCCGATTTGTATAACCTGGGTATCTCCTGTATATAATTATATATGTACAGCTGGTATAAGTTATACATCTTCTGTATATAGTGATATGGAGCATGCTGGTATAACCTGGGTATCTCCTGTATATAATTATATATGTACAGCTGGTATAAGTTATACATCTTCTGTATATAGTGATATGGAGCATGCTGGTATAACCTGGGTATCTCCTGTATATAATTATATATGTAAGCTGGTATAAGTTATACATCTCTGTATACAGTGATATGGAGCATGCTGATAACCTGGGTATCTCCTGTATATAATTATATATGTACAGCTGGTATAAGTTATACATTCTTCTGTATATAGTGATATGGAGCATGCTGGTATACCTGGGTATATCCTGTATATAATTATATATGTACAGCTGGTATAAGTTATACATCTTCTGTATATAGTGATATGGGAGCATGCTGGTATAACCTGGGGTATCTCCTGTATATAATTATATATGTACAGCTGGTATAAGTTATACATCTTCTGTATATAGTGATATGGAGCATGCTGGTATAACCTGGGTATCTCCTGTATATAATTATATATGTACAGCTGGTATAAGTTATACATCTTCTGTATACAGTGATATGGAGCATGCTGGTTATAACCTGGGTATCTCCTGTATATAATTATATATGTACAGCTGGTATAAAGTTATACATCTTCTGTATATAGTGATATGGAGCATGCTGGTATAACCTGGGTATATCCTGTATATAATTATATATGTTACAGCTGGTATAAGTTATACATCTTCTGTATATAGTGATATGGAGCATGCTGGTATAACCTGGGTATATCCTGTATATAATTATATATGTACAGCTGGTATAAGTTATATATCTTCTGTATATAGGTGATATGGAGCATGCTGGTATAACCTGGGTATCTCCTGTATATAATTATATATGTACAGCTGGTATAAGTTATACATCTTCTTGTATATAGTGATATGGAGCATGCTGGTATAAACCTGGGTATCTCCTGTATATAATTATATATGTACAGCTGGTATAAGTTATACATCTTCTTGTATATAGTGATATGGAGCATGCTGGTATAACCTGGGTATCTCCTGTATATAATTATATATGTACAGCTGGTATAAGTTATACATCTTCTTGTATATAGTGATATGGAGCATGCTGGTATAACCTGGGTATCTCCTGTATATAATTATATATGTACAGCTGGTATAAGTTATACATCTTCTTGTATATAGTGATATGGAGCATGCTGGTATAACCTGGGTATCTCCTGTATATAATTATATATGTACAGCTGGTATAAGTTATACATCTTCTTGTATATAGTGATATGGAGCATGCTGGTATAACCTGGGTATCTCCTGTATATAATTATATATGTACAGCTGGTATAAGTTATACATCTTCTTGTATATAGTGATATGGAGCATGCTGGTATAACCTGGGATATCTCCTGTATTATAATTATATATGTACAGCTGGTATAAGTTATACATCTTCTGTATATAGTGATATGGAAGCATGCTGGTATAACCTGGGTATCTCCTGTATATATAATTATATATGTACAGCTGGTATATAGTTATACATCTTCTGTATATAGTGATATGGAGCATGCTGGTATAACCTGGGTATCTCCTGTATATAATTATATATGTACAGCTGTATAAGTTATACATCTTCTTGTATATAGTGATATGGACATGCTGGTATAACCTGGGTATCTCCTGATATAATTATATATGTACAGCTGGTATAAGTTATACATCTTCTGTATATAGTGATATGGAGCATGCTGGTATAACCTGGGTATCTCCTGTATATAATTATTATAATGTACAGCTGGTATAAGTTATACATCTTCTGTATATAGTGATATGGGAGCATGCTGGTATAACCTGGGTATCTCCTGTATATAATTATATATGTACAGCTGGTATAAGTTATACATCTTCTTGTATATAGTATATTGGAGCATGCTGGTATAACCTGGGTATCTCCTGTATATAATTATATATGTACAGCTGGTATTAAGTTATTACATCTTCTTGTATATAGTGATATGGAGCATGCTGGTATAACCTGGGTATCTCCTGTATATAATTATATATGTACAGCTGGTATAAGTTATACATCTTCTTGTATATAGTGATATGGACCATGCTGGTATAACCTGGGTATCTCCTTGTATATAATTATATATGTACAGCTGGTATAAGTTATACATCTTCTTGTATTATAGTGATATGGAGCATGCTGGTATAACCTGGGTATCTCCTGTATATAAATTATATATGTACAGCTGGTATAAGTTATACATCTTTCTGTATATAGTGATATGGAAGCATGCTGGTATAACCTGGTATCTCCTGGTATATAATTATATATGTACAGCTGGTATAAGTTATACATCTTCTTGTATATAGTGATATGGAGCATGCTGGTATAACCTGGGTATCTCCTGTATATAATTATATATGTACAGCTGGTATAAGTTATACATCTTCTTGTATATAGTGATATGGAGCATGCTGGTATAACCTGGGTATCTCCTGTATATAATTATATATGTACAGCTGGTATAAGTTATACATCTTCTGTATATAGTGATATGGAGCATGCTGGTATAACCTGGGTATCTCCTGTATATAATTATATATGTACAGCTGGTATAAGTTATACATCTTCTTGTATATAGTGATATGGAGCATGCTGGTATAACCTGGGTATCTCCTGTATATAATTATATATGTACAGCTGGTATAAGTTATACATCTTCTTGTATATAGTGATATGGAGCATGCTGGTATAACCTGGGTATCTCCTGTATATAATTATATATGTACAGCTGGTATAAGTTATACATCTTCTTGTATATAGTGATATGGAGCATGCTGGTATAACCTGGGTATCTCCTGTATATAATTATATATGTACAGCTGGTATAAGTTATACATCTTCTTGTATATAGTGATATGGAGCATGCTGGTATAACCTGGGTATCTCCTGTATATAATTATATATGTACAGCTGGTATAAGTTATACATCTTCTTCTGTATATAGTGATATGGAGCATGCTGGTATAACCTGGGTATCTCCTGTATATAATTATATATGTACAGCTGGTATAAGTTATACATCTTCTTGTATATAGTGATATGGAGCATGCTGGTATAACCTGGGTATCTCCTGTATATAATTATATATGTACAGCTGGTATAAGTTATACATCTTCTTGTATATAGTGATATGGAGCATGCTGGTATAACCTGGGTATCTCCTGTATATAATTATATATGTACAGCTGGTATAAGTTATACATCTTCTTGTATATAGTGATATGGAGCATGCTGGTATAACCTGGGTATCTCCTGTATATAATTATATATGTACAGCTGGTATAAGTTATACATCTTCTGTATATAGTG
>ONZH01023386.1:0-79971 GCA_900303285.1 Rhinella marina | reverse complement strand
AACTATGTAATTTAGGGGTTCACCACCAAGGTGTGCCAGACTACAATTTTAGCGGGTTCACCTGCAATCTCAGTTACAGACTTTCATTCAGGGGTGCACCACCATGCTTTTTCAAACCAATTGTTTCTGAGGGTCACCTCCAGGCTCTCACCCACGATTTTTTGGACGCTCGCCACTACACTGTAGCCCAAAATTGTCTTGAGGGTCACCGGAGGCCTCTCCCCCACCACTTCAAGGAGGGTTACTACCCGGCCCTGGCACACAAACATTGTCTTGAGGGGCACTAAAAGGCTCTGCACCCACCCACGTGTGGAGACTAATGGGTGGGTGCAGTGTGCGTCTTAGCCCGTCTGGAATTAGGAAAGCTGGGCACTGTGCTTAGAGGTCTTTGTGTCTGCTGTGGACAGGGTGGGTGTGGGGTGCGTGTTTGCCCGTCTGGGATGGGGAGAGCTGGGCACTGTGCTGGGAGAACTTTGTGTACTCTGTGGACTACTGGGTGGGTGCGGGGAGAGAGACGCTTATGCCTGCGTCCTGGGGCGGGGGATAGGACAGCAGTGCCAGCATGGGCAGTGGTGTCAACCTCAGGCGGTGATGGACTTTCGTTGCACCTAGTTGGGTGCTTTCCTAACATGTGCCAGCGCATGTGCCTTGCCCATCTTGGTCTGGGTCAGCACAATTGTCTTGAGGGTCACCACCAGGCTGCTGCCCAGAATTTGGCGTAATGGTGCGATTAGGCAGCCTCAGAGGCATCCATGCATGCTGTCCCTGCTGTTTCCTGTCCATTTCCGTGGTGTTTCCATCATTTTCTGAGGTTTCCAGGTTTTCACGCAACCTTCCCTGTGCAGAGCTTTGGTCCCCTGCAAAAAATGCTCGAGTCTCCCATTGACTTCAATGGGGTTCGTTATTCGAAACGAGCACCCGAGAATTTTAGTGCTCGCTCATCTCTACAAGCTACCAAAGAAAAACTCTTTAAAGGGGTATTCCCATCTCACAAATATAGTTTGTATAGTTAGATATAGCCATACCAATATTATTACTAATAGAATGTATTCATATAAAATGTACCGTTTAGAAGATTTGCCTATTTGTATAAGCATTGTCCCACACACATCAGTCAGGCCGTTGCCCCTGGTTACGTCCACCGCGGCCATGTAGTAGTGGTTCAAACCCGCTGAGGTAACTGCTGTATTGTGAACGCACATTACATGAGCATGCGGAGACACATCTTAGGGTACTTTCACAGACTGGTAGCGTCCAAAACGCAGACTTTATAAACAGATCCTGCTCCATAGAGATGAATTGATCTTGGAACAGGATCCGTTTCTCTGCGTTTTGGAAGCGCAGACAAAAATGCTACAACCCTAAGATGTGTCTGCGCATGCTCATGTAATGTGCGTTCACAATACAGCAGTTACCTCAGAGCAGGTTTGAAAAGGAGCAAGCCGACCACCACTACTACAAGGCAGCGGTGGTCGTAACTAGGGGCAACGGCCTGACTGATGTGTGTGGGACAATGGATATACAAATAGGATAATCTTCTACATGGTACATTTTATATAAATACATTCTATTAGTAATAATATTGGTATGGCTATATCTAACTATACAAGCTACATTTGTGAGATGGGAATACCCCTTTAAGATCTGGGACAAAAGATTGACTACTAAGATATCAACAGCTGACATACTTAGAGGTTGGATCAATGTACAAAAGGCAGTATCCAGTGAGATATGGAGAGAGACCCACTTTAAATTTATGCATAAAGCCATATATGCCTTCAACGTAAAGTTTAGTCCCACAACCAGTCAAAATAAATTACAAACATCATGTCCTAAGTGTATGTTACCTGCTGCTGATCTTTTACACTGCCTTTGGGAATGTAGGCCAGTGCAAAAAGTATGGAGCCAATTAACCCATGAATGTAATACTAAACTACAAACAAAACTAACATGTACTCTGGAAGAAGTGTTATTTCACAGCACCACTCCCCAAACTCCACAAATAATACATGTTATATTATTAGCTGTTAAAAGATGTTTTTTGAGACATTGGTTATCTCCAATGCTACCATCACTACAGGAAATTATTGACCATGCAAAACTATGCTTAAAAGCTGATAAATGGGACACAGAAGGGAAAAATGACAAAAAGAATAAGACTCACTTTAAAAAATGGAATACATTTATTGAAGCCTTTTGTTCACAAGAAGAAGCAAGAGATTTAATCTGAGGAAGACTCACACAAAAGACATTTCTTTTTTATAAAATATGGGAAGAAATTGCAACGGAAGATAGGTAGTTAAGACACAGCGATTATCTTGATAATTAAAAAACAAAACTAACCAACATTATACTATAAAGAAAAGAAAAAAAAAAAAAAAAAAAAAATATATATATATATATATATATATATATACGGCAATCATAGGTTGGGATGTTCTAGGGGAGTTTGTTTAGGGAACTGTTATGTATACATCTTCTATCATATGATGTACGTTACTGGATCATTGTAACGCTGAATATGTAACACTCAAAGCACCATGTATATCATATGTACTGGTATTATTTGTTTTAATTGAAAATCAATAAAATATTTTTCCCCAAAAAAATAAAAAATTGCAAGCCTTTGGGGAATTAGGAACATTGCATATTAGAGCAAAAGAGAGACTTAGAGGGGACTCTTACCATTTCTACCCCCTATATTGGAGAATTTTGACAATTACTTATATTATACCTGGAAAAAGAGAGACTAGATTTTTTGTCTGCATATCTGACCCAGGCACCTGGTCTCCCGCTGCTCATCTAACACTAAGGGTACCCCAGCCACCACCAGACAAGAGCCCCCAAATCTAGGGTGTGCCCAGAGGGGAAGAAATGGGCGCCCGCGCCCCTTCAACCACTGCATGCCCAGACTCGGATGTTAAGACTATATCCACCCTCATTGCCACCACCACCACTCCCATCTTCTCCACTTCCGACACCTCCTCTGCTGGCTGGTGCTCTGCACATACACCTCCATTGCAAATTGTCAGTCTATGGTGACTGTATTAAAGAATAGTGCCACATAGATCTATAATACAGTCACATTCACAAGGCCGAACAGTGTTCAATACTTTTGGAGAGTATAATTATTAGAGATGAGCGAGCATACTCGTCCGAGCTTGGTGCTCGTTCGAGTATTAGGGTACGCGTAAGTGCTCGCTGCTCGGACGAGTATCTCGCCATGCTCGAGGAAATGGCAACTTCCGCATCGTGCATTTTTGGCGCCTATAAACTCAGCCAATCACAAGCCAGGAGACTCTGCGGTACACCCAGCATCACGTGGGGCCCTTACATGTCGATAGCAGGGGTTGGCTGGCCTGATCAGGTGACCCTGGAATATACTAGTGACTGGCCGCGGTGCTCGGCTCAGATGCTGCCTGGATGTCGTTAGGGATAGAGCTGCTGCGTTTCAGGGAGAGTGTTAGGGCCTGCATTTAGTTCTCTGTTAGGCAGGAATCACCCACAAAGAACCCAACAGCCTAAGGGCTACAAGAAATTTTTTTTTTGTCTCCGGGCTTGGCTGGCTGGCACTAGTAGTGCAGCTATTGCCATATATAACCCCTTTTTTTTTTTTTTATGTTATATCTCAGTGATACAAATCCATTTCACACAGCAGTGTGGAACCATTCTGTGTGTCACAGTTCAGTACACTCACTACAATCTGTATTTTCTGTCCAGGTGACACTTTCTGTACGTCACTTAATACAACCAGGTCTTTTGCTTCCACGTATATAGCTTGAGCCCAAAAATCTCTGTGCGACATTTGTCTGGGTCGCAGTCAAAATAGCCACCGTCAGCAGGGTGTCAGTTAGCTCTATGATAGTTTCTGCACGTCACGTTCCCAAAAAAACAAAACTAAAAAAAAAAAATATAAAAAAAATAGTTTTTTTGTTGTTTTAGCTCAGTGATACAAATCCATTTCACACAGCTGCGTGGAACCATTCTGTGTGTCACAGTTCAGTACACTCACTACAATCCGTATTTTCTGTCCAGGTGACACTTTCTGTACGTCACTTAATACAACCAAGTCTTTTGCTTCCACGTACATAGCTTGATCCCAAAAATCTCTGTGCGACATTTGTCTGGGTCGCAGTCAAAATAGCCACCGTCAGCAGGGTGTCAGTTAGCTCTACGATAGTTTCTGCACGTCACGTTCCCAAAAAAACAAAACTAAAAAAAAAAAAAAAAAAAATTAGTTTTTTTGTTGTTTTAGCTCAGTGATACAAATCCATTTCACACAGCTGCGTGGAACCATTCTGTGTGTCACAGTTCAGTACACTCACTACAATCCGTATTTTCTGTCCAGGTGACACTTTCTGTACGTCACTTAATACAACCAGGTCTTTTGCTTCCACGTCTATAGCTTGAGCCCAAAAATCTCTGTGCGACATTTGTCTGGGTCGCAGTCAAAATAGCCACCGTCAGCAGGGTGTCAGTTAGCTCTATGGTAGTTTCTGCACGTCATGTTCCCAAAAAAACAAAACTAAAAAAATATATATATTAAAAAAAAATATATAAAAAATAATTTTTTGTTGTTTTAGCTCAGTGATACAAATCCATTTCACACAGCAGTGTGGAACCATTCTGTGTGTCACAGTTCAGTACACTCACTACAATCCGTATTTTCTGTCCAGGTGACACTTTCTGTACGTCACTTAATACAACCAGGTCTTTTGCTTCCACGTATATAGCTTGATCCCAAAAATCTCTGTGCGACATTTGTCTGGGTCGCAGTCAAAATAGCCACCGTCAGCAGGGTGTCAGTTAGCTCTACGATAGTTTCTGCACGTCACGTTCCCAAAAAAATAAAACTAAAAAAAAAAAAAAAAAAAATAGTTTTTTTGTTGTTTTAGCTCAGTGATACAAATCCATTTCACACAGCTGCGTGGAACCATTCTGTGTGTCACAGTTCAGTACACTCACTACAATCCGTATTTTCTGTCCAGGTGACACTTTCTGTACGTCACTTAATACAACCAGGTCTTTTGCTTCCACGCATATAGCTTGATCTCAAAAATCTCTGTGCGACATTTGTCTGGGTCGCAGTCAAAATAGCCACCGTCAGCAGGGTGTCAGTTAGCTCTACGATAGTTTCTGCACGTCACGTTCCAAAAAGAACACAACTTAAAAAATATATATATATTTAAAAAAATATATACAAAAAATAGTTTTTTTGTTGTTTTAGCTCGGTGATACAAATCCATTTCACACAGCAGTGTGGAACCATTCTGTGTGTCACAGTTCAGTACACTCACTACAATCCGTATTTTCTGTCCAGGTGACACTTTCTGTACGTCACTTAATACAACCAGGTCTTTTGCTTCCACGTATATAGCTTGATCCCAAAAATCTCTGTGCGACATTTGTCTGGGTCGCAGTCAAAATAGCCACCGTCAGCAGGGTGTCAGTTAGCTCTACGATAGTTTCTGCACGTCACGTTCCCAAAAAAACAAAACTAAAAAAAATATATATTAAAAAAAATATATAAAAAATAGTTTTTTGTTGTTTTAACTCAGTGATACAAATCCATTTCACACAGCAGTGTGGAACCATTCTGTGTGTCACAGTTCAGTACACTCACTACAATCCGTATTTTCTGTCCAGGTGACACTTTCTGTACGTCACTTAATACAACCAGGTCTTTTGCTTCCACGTATATAGCTTGATCCCAAAAATCTCTGTGCGACATTTGTCTGGGTCGCAGTCAAAATAGCCACCGTCAGCAGGGTGTCAGTTAGCTCTACGATAGTTTCTGCACGTCACGTTCCCAAAAAAACAAAACTAAAAAATATATATATTAAAAAAAATATATAAAAAAATAGTTTTTTGTTGTTTTAGCTCAGTGATACAAATCCATTTCACACAGCAGTGTGGAACCATTCTGTGTGTCACAGTTCAGTACACTCACTACAATCCGTATTTTCTGTCCAGGTGACACTTTCTGTACGTCACTTAATACAACCAGGTCTTTTGCTTCCACGTATATAGCTTGATCCCAAAAATCTCTGTGCGACATTTGTCTGGGTCGCAGTCAAAATAGCCACCGTCAGCAGGGTGTCAGCTAGCTCTACGATAGTTTCTGCACGTCACGTTCCCAAAAAAACAAAACTAAAAAAATATATATATTAAAAAAAAATATATAAAAAAATAGTTTTTTGTTGTTTTAGCTCAGTGATACAAATCCATTTCACACAGCAGTGTGGAACCATTCTGTGTGTCACAGTTCAGTACACTCACTACAATCCGTATTTTCTGTCCAGGTGACACTTTCTGTACGTCACTTAATACAACCAAAAATATGCTTATGCTTATGCTTATGCGTATAATAAGCTATATACGTGCTTCCACGTATATAGCTTGATCCCAAAAATCTCTGTGCGACATTTGTCTGGGTCGCAGTCAAAATAGCCACCGTCAGCAGGGTGTCAGTTAGCTCTACGATAGTTTCTGCACGTCACGTTCCAAAAAAAACAAAACTAAAAAAAAAATATAAAAAAAATAGTTTTTTTGTTGTTTTAGCTCAGTGATACAAATCCATTTCACACAGCTGCGTGGAACCATTCTGTGTGTCACAGTTCAGTGCAGTCACTACAATCCGTATTTTCTGTCCAGGTGACACTTTCTGTCACTTAATTCAACCAGACTGAACAAGTTTGTGGGTTTCAGTACAGCAGGCCCATTTATTTTTTATTTTTTATATAATACACTTATATACAGAAAATGTTGAACCCCAGGCTAAGGGTCGAGGACGAAGGTGTGGGCGTGGGCATTCAATTACTGCAGGGGGCAGAGGCCGTGGTCCTGGGCAGGGTGAGACAGTACCTGCTGATGAGGGAGCAGGGGAACGCCGCAGAGCTACACTCCCTAGCTTCATGTCTCAACTTACAGGGACACGTGGTAGAGGACTGTTGAAACCACAACAGTGCGAACAGCTGATGTCGTGGATTGCGGACAATGCTTCAAGTAATTTGTCCACCAGTCAGTCTTCCACGCAGTCCACCCACGTTACCCAAGGGAGCACTCCTCTGGCTCCTCCACCTCAACCTCCTTCCCTCCAGTCTGCCCCCTCCCAGGAAAATTTGGAATGCGATCCGGCATACTCTCAGGAACTGTTTTCTGGACCCTTCCCAGAGTCACAAACCACTTCTCAGGTTGCTGCTGACCTCGTTCCCGATGCCCAAGTTTTCCAACTGTCGCAGTCTGTGGGTGATGATGATGATGATGATGACAATGTTGAGTTAGTGGAAGAAGTTTGTAAAGAGGTGTCGGACGATGAGGAGACACGGTTGTCAGATAGTGGTGAAGTTGTTGTTAGGGGAGGAATTCCGAGGGGGGAGCAGACTGAGGAATCGGAGGATGACGAGGTGACTGACCCAAGCTGGGTTGATATGCCGAGTGAAGACAGTGCTTCTGAGGCGGAGGCGAGTGCTGCACCAGAACAGGTTGTAAGAGGCAGTGGTGTGGCCAGAGGGAGAAGCAGGGCCAGAGCTGGTGCATCAGCAGCAACTGTTTCACGTAGTGAAGCTCCCGTGGCGAGGCCTAGATGTTCGCAAGTCTGGAGGTTCTTTAAAGAAAGTGAGGATGACCGACGGACTGTGGTGTGCAACCTGTGCCACACCAGGATCAGCAGGAGTGCCACCACTACTAGCCTAACCACCACCAGCATGCGCAGGCATATGAGTGCTAAACACCCCACTCAATGGAACCAAGGCCGTTCACCACCTCCTGCGGGTCACACCATTGCTCCTTCCCCTGTGTCACTCGCTGCCTCTGCTAGTCAACCCCCTGCGTCACTCGCTGCCTCTGCTAGTCAACCCCCTGCCCAGGAGCCCGGCACGAGCGCCTCCCGCTGGAAAACCACACCTTCGCCTCCACGATCCTCCACAGTGTCCACCAATGTGTCCCAGCGCAGCGTTCAGCTGTTTTTACAGCAGACGCTGGAGCGCAAGAGGAAATACAGTTCCACCCACCCACATGCCCAAGCCCTCAACGTCCACATCTCCAAATTGCTTAGCCTGGAGATGCTGCCCTATAGGCTGGTAGAGACCGAGGCCTTTCGCAATCTCATGGCAGTGGCTGCCCCTCGGTATTCGGTCCCCAGCCGCCACTATTTTTCCCGATGTGCCGTCCCAGCCCTACACCAGCACGTGTCAGAGAACATCATCCGTGCCCTGACCAACGCTGTTTCTGAGAAGGTCCACCTAACCACGGACACGTGGACAAGTGCTGCCGGGCAGGGACACTATATCTCACTGATGGCACATTGGGTTAACTTGGTGGAGGCTGGGACTGAGACTGGTCCTGGGGCCGCTCATGTACTGCCCACACTGAGGATTGCGGGGCCTACCTCGGTCACGGTCTCTCAGACGTACTATGCCTCCTCCTCTGACCCCTCCTCCTCCTCCACCTCCTCCTCCGAATTACCATCCATGGGCACGGCGCCTTCAGTCGGTAGCTCTAGGCGCAGCAGCAGTGCCGTGGGTAAGCGCCAGCAGGCGGTGCTCAAACTGCTGAGCTTAGGTGACAAAAGGCAAACGGCCCAAGAGCTGTTACAGGGCATCACGGCTCAGACCGATCTGTGGCTGGCACCGCTGAACCTCAAGCCAGGCATGGTTGTGTGTGACAACGGGCGTAACCTGGTGGCGGCTCTACAACTCAGCAGACTGACACTTGTGCCATGCCTGGCCCACGTGTTCAATCTAATAGTTCAGCGGTTCCTCAAGACATACCCCAATCTGTCTGATTTGCTCACTAAGGTGCGCCGCATCTGTGCGCATTTCCGCAAGTCGACCACAGATGCTGCCACTCTCAGGGCAGTGCAGCGCCGCCTACCTCTGCCCACTCACCGACTGTTGTGCGACGGGCCCACGAGATGGAATTCCACATTAAACATGTTATCCAGAGTTTACCAGCAGCGCAGAGAGATTGTAGACTGCCAGATGTCAACTTCCACCAGAACTGGTAGTCAGGTCAGTCAGATTCCTCAAGTCTACAATGAGGAGTGGACGTGGTTGTCTGATATCTGCCAGGTGTTGAGCAACTTTGAGGAGTCAACACAGATGGTCAGCGGCGATGCCGCCATTATCAGCCTCACCATCCCGCTGCTTTGCCTGTTGAAAAACTCACTGCTCAGCATGAAGTCGGATGCTTTGCGCTTGTCACAAGAGACGGTGGAGGAAGATACGTCGCTTGATAGCCAGAGCACCCTCCGGTCTGTTTCTCAGCGCGTATCGGATGAGGGGGATGAGGAGGAAGAGGAGGAGAATGTCGGCGAGACAGTAGAGGGTACCAGTGCTCAGTCCTTAACTCTTGAGCGTGTATGGGCTGAAGAGGAGGACTTGGAGGAGGAGGAGGAGGAGGAGGAGGAGGAAATGGAGAGTCAAGCCAGTGAGGAGAGGGAATTCTTACGTGTTGGGACTCTGGCGCAGATGGCAGACTTCATGTTAGGCTGCCTATCCCGTGACCCTTGCGTTAGAAGCATTTTTTCAAACACCGATTACTGGGTGTTCACTCTCCTGGACCCACGGTACAAGCAGAACCTTTCCACTCTCATCCCTGCAGAGGAAAGGAGTATGAGAGTGAATAGATATCAACAGGCCCTGGTGCACAAGCTGAAACAATCCTTCCCATCTGACGCCGCTAGCGGCAGAGGGCATGGTTCTGTGGGCCAAGTAGCGGGGGAGAGGAGCCAAGCAGGCAGCTTGTCCAGCACTGGCAGGGGAACGCTCTCCAAGGCTTTTGCCAGTTTTATGTCACCCCAGCAAGACACTGTCACCTGTCCCCAGTCTAGGCAGAGTAGGCGGGAGCTGTACAGAAAGATAGTGAGGGAGTACCTAGCTGACCATACCAACGTCCTGCGTGATCACTCTGCTCCATACAACTACTGGGTTTCAAAGCTGGACACGTGGCCTGAACTGGCGCTGTATGCCTTGGAGGTGCTGGCCTGCCCTGGCGCTAGCGTGCTGTCAGAGCGGGTATTCAGTGCAGCTGGTGGCGTCATCACCGATAAGCGTACACGCCTGTCAACTGATAGCGCTGACAGGCAGACGCTTATTAAAATGAACAAAGCCTGGATTTCACCGGAATTCAAATCTCCTCCGGGAGAGAGCAGCTAAAGATTAACATTACTTATGTATCCGATTCCTCTTCTCTACTCCTCCTACTCCTCCTCCTCCTCCTCCTCCATGTCATCTTTGCCTAACGCTGACCAAAAAAACGCCATTTTTTAGAGGTCCAACTGGCACTCTTTTACCACAGTTTTTCAGGAGGGCCCCCTACAGGCCCTCTCTTCAAATAATTTTTCCAGAGGTCCACCTACAGGCCCTCTCTCCAAACAATTTTTCCGGAGGTCCACCTACAGGCCCTCTCTCCAAACAATTTTTCCGGAGGTCCACCTACAGGACCTCTCTCCAAACAATTTTTTTGGAGGTCCACCTACAGGCCCTGTCTCCAAACAATTTTTCCGGAGGTTCACCTACAGGCCCTCTCTCCAAACAATTTACGTCTTTTTCCTATCTTTCTCTCTCTCCAAACTATTTTTCCGGATAGCTGCCATATACGGTAATAAACTGAGAAGAATACAGAGAACACTTGATCAAGCTCATAATTTACGACTGTACCAGTTGATGCTAAATTTTTAAGTTGGGGTCCTGCGTCGTCATTCACTGAATTTCACTGATCTCCTTAACGTTTCCTCAAAGAACCGAAAGACCATTGTGGAGAGAGCGGCACAGCTCGCCATCAAAGTGACGAACCCCAACGCCAGACTGTGCAGCGAAGAGAACGAATAAATATCTCTGTGGTTATTTGTGCTAAATAAAAGTTAAATAAACACAAAAAAAAAAATTGATCTGTTCCTGTGCCTGATCCACCCAAGTTGAATCTGTCCCATCATGAGAAAGTTCCCCCAAGGAGTCCCCACTGTAACTTGCTTCCCATACAACTAACTCACCCCCTGACACCTGTGTCTCGCCATTGTCCACCACCTCCTCAGACAACACTGGTAAATGCCCACTGTCAGCACACGGAGACTGCAAAAGGTCTTGCGAATTGGGGCAGAGAATGTTCTGGGGTAGCACATCAGAGAAGGGGTGACTATGGGGTTCCAGGGAGTACGTGACCACATGCAATCTCCATCTAAAAAGTCATACTGAGGCTCACCACCATGCTTTACACTGCAATCTTATTACTGAGGCTCACCACCATGCTTTACACTGCAATCTTATTGAAAGACAGACAATCAGGGGTTCACCGCCAAGTTGTCAGGCAGCATTTTTAAGTGGGTCACCATTACCGTGTCCCTGAAAATTGGCGGTGATGGACGTTCGTTGCACCTAGTTGGGTGCTTCCCTAACATGTGATGGGCATATGCCTCCCCTTTCTTGGTCTGGGTGAGCACAATTGCCATGAGGGTAACCACCAGGCTGTTGCCTGAGAATTTGGGGTAATGGTGGGATTAGGCAGCCTCAGAGGCATCCATGCATGCTGCCCCTGCTGTTTCCTGTCCATTTCCGTGGTGTTTCCATCATTTTCTGAGGTTTCCAGGTTTTCACCCAGCCTTCCCTAGGCAGAGCCTTGGTCCCCTGCAAAAAATGCTCGAGTCTCCCATTGACTTCAATGGGGTTCGTTATTCGAAACGAGCACCCAAGCATCGGGAAAAGTTTGACTCGAATAACGAGCACCCGAGCATTTTAGTGCTCACTCATCTCTAATAATTATCAAATAAGATAATATAATAGTTACTTTATACAGCCTATAGGTAAATGAATCCCCATTGGAATGTCTTCATTGCTATTAATATTAAAATGTATTTATATTTTTTAAACTGGTATGTATGTAATTGCAAATGGAACTAATATAATTTTAACATGTGTGCCAAGCGTAGATCCACATTGAAGGGCGCTTGTGTGGGGTGACAGATGTTTTTCTAATCGCTGGGCACAAATAGCAGCCTCATAGATCCCACAGTGAAATAAAAGTCAGATTGCTGCTGTAACTCCCATTGCACCGTTAAACAATTCACAAGAGCTAACAAACACACGCAACACCAAGAAAAATGGATTTATAAGAAGCAGGATGCAGCTGTTCCTGTAATTCTGAACAAATACAAAAGAGTTATTTTTTCATGAGTCATTAAATGAGGACAATCAATCAGTAACTATATACATTAATGAATTTCCATTAATATAGCATAGAAAGTCTTGACATAATTGTCAAAATGAAATCTCAATATAAAAATCCTGTGTCAAGCTCCCTCTAGTGGTGACTGCAGACAGTCATAAATTGTATCATTTAAATTTATATCTATGCAGGGGATTTAGAGCTCGATATCTCTGATTTTTATAGAGATATAGTAAGAAATTAACCAGCACAGAGCATTCTGCTTAAAGTGAAATTCTGTTAAAAAGTGAACATTTACTTAATCAGTGTTACCAATATATCACTTCTATTTCTCAAATCAACATTATTTTTTCTGTTTTAGATGTAAAACATATTTTTTTCAATTAGAAACCCTTTTTTAAAATGTCCCTGTTACATATTTGTTAAGTTTCCCCCTCCAGTTCTTTTGATTAGGAATAAGCTTCAATGAGAGAGACACAGGCACAGACACAAAGGCTGCAGCAGCTAAAGGTTATATCTATCTCACCTGGAGTGCTTTTTTCGCATCAGTACTGCTCAGTACTTCTTTATAATATCCTATATGGTGCTTTTGAGTGATTCAGACTCTGTGTGAGAGATTTATGAAGAAGAATCTCTTGTTTTCTTTATGTGCATTGTATGGGAGACATTATAGTAGCTAATGTTCAACCAACTAGCTCACAGCTAACAAAAGCAGAATATAAATCATATAATGGTCAGAAATAGTGTTATTACTCATGTACAGAAACATGGCAGCTTATTTTCAAAGTGTAGGTGAACTTTAATAATGGGACAATCCTTTTAGGTGGTAATATTTCACCTGTGGATATATCAAATCCAGCTTTACCTCTTGGTCATTATGATGATATCATATATTTCACTTTTGTCTTTCTTTATCACTATTTTTTTGCATCTTGGTTTTTTAAGTGGAATGTGGTCAAAATGGGTTTATTAACATTTATAAACTCTTTTAAAAAACACTAAGGAACAAGTTTCAGTGCACAAAAATAAAGTATTCTTGTTTATTTGAAGTGAGCCAATTCTAAATATATCTGTGAAGTTACTGCAGTAAATACTGAACTACTTGCCAGAAAATATGTTTATTTCTAACAAACTTGGCAAAATGTATCTACCTGTGGATGTGAAAGACGTAAAAATTCTTCTAGCCAAAATTAGACTGTCAACATGTACCTCTTCAGATATTAGTAAACCAGTCTATATAGCATGCAGGACGTTCAATAAGCCATAAAACAGAATTATATACAGTACAGACCAAAAGTTTGGACGCACCTTCTCATTCAAAGAGTTTTCTGTATTTTCATGACTATGAAAATTGTAGATTCACACTGAAGGCATCAAAACTATGAATTAACACATGTGGAATTATATACTTAACAAAAAAGTGTGAAACAACTGAAAATATGTCTTATATTCTAGGTTCTTCAAAGTAGCCACCTTTTGCTTTGATTACTGCTTTGCACACTCTTGGCATTCTCTTGATGAGCTTTAAGAGGTAGTCACCTGAAATGGTTTTCACTTCACAGGTGTGCCCTGTCAGGTTTAATAAGTGGGATTTCTTGCCTTATAAATGGGGTTGGGACCATGAGTTGTGTTGGGCAGAAGTCAGGTGGATACACAGCTGATAGTCCTACTGAATAGACTGTTAGAATTTGTATTATTATGGCAAGAAAAAAGCAGCTAAGTAAAGAAAAACGAGTGGCCATCATAACTTTAAGAAATGAAGGTCAGTCAGTCCGAAGTGTCCCCAAGTGCAGTCGCAAAAACCATCAAGCACTACAAAGAAACTGGCTCACATGAGGACCACCCCAGCAAAGGAAGACCAAGAGTCACCTCTGCTGTGGAGCATAAGTTCATCCGAGTCACCAGCCTCAGAAATCGCAGGTTAACAGCAGCTCAGATTAGAGACCAGGTCAATGCCACACAGAATTCTAGCAGCAGATACATCTCTACAACAACTGTTAAGAGGAGACCGTGTGCAGCAGGCCTTCATGGTAAAATAGCTGCTAGGAAACCACTGCTAAGAACAGGCAACAAGCAGAAGAGACTTTTTTGGGCTAAAGAACACAAGGAATGGACATTAGACCAGTGGAAATCTGTGCTTTGGTCTGATGAGTCCAAATTTGAGATCTTTGGTTCCAACCACCGTGTCTTTGTGCAACGCAGAAAAGGTGAACGGATGGAGTCTACATGCCTGGTTCCGACCGTGAAGCATGGAGGAGGAGGTGTGATGGTGTGGGGTGCTTTGCTGGTGACACTGTTGGGGATTTATTCAAAATTGAAGGCATACTGAACCAGCATGGCTACCACAGTATCTTGCAGCGGCATGCTATTCCATCCGGTTTGCGTTTAGTTGAACCATCATTTATTTATCAACAGGACAATGACCCCAAACACACCTCCAGGCTGTGTAAGGGCTATTTGACCAAGAAGGAGAGTGATGGGGTGCTACGCCAGATGACCTGGCCTCCACAGTCACCAGATCTGAACCCTATTGAGATGGTTTGGGGTGAGCTGGACTGCAGAGTGAAGGCAAAAGGGCCAACAAGTGCTAAGCATCTCTGGGAACTCCTTCAAGACTGTTGGAATACCATTTCAGGTCACTACCTCTTGAAGCTCATCAAGAGAACGCCAAGAGTGTGCAAAGCAGTAATCAAAGCAAAAGGTGGCTACTTTGAAGAACCTAGAATATAGGAGAAAGGCTCCAGTTTAGAGTCAAAACGTCGCAGCCCCACACTATGGGTAAATAAAAGGATTTTTTAACTTTATTTTTGAAGTGAGTGTGCTGCCTATTTTTTCGTTTCATATATATATATATATATATATATATATATATATATATTTATACCATATATGATATATTTGTGACTGTATATCCTGCCTATTATACCCTGTCTATATTTTCATAAACAGGCAGGGAGGACACTGGAAAGCGGGGGACTATAATTCTGCAGTCCTGATGAACTCCATGAAACAGGGGGTCTCCTGACTGTCTGTTTTACTACTTGCATTCACCATGACATAAGAATTCTAAGGATCTTTTCCTATCATTCTCCTTGTACAAGGTCTGATACTGATAGCACTGATTGGACAGTGGCTTTCTATGTAGAGACACATCCACTATGACAAGGGGAACGGTAACACCCAGCTTTAAATTATTCATAAAGTCCATTTAAGGATAACAGAGGTATGGCATAATATAGAGTCAGAAGAAAAGATGCTCCAGATTTGTTCCAGATCATGGAGAATAAAAGTATTTGCCTACTAGATATCTTAGGAGAGCTGTCATGTTTTCTTTAAGTCTACAACAGGGCCTGCAACCTTAAGAACTCCAGCTGTTGTGAATCTACTAGACCGGCATGCACATTTGCTCTGCTGAACTACCATACAACCGAATGGTTCAAGTTGGAAGTTGTAGTTTGACAACAGCTTGAGAGCAGGAAGTTGATGACTCCTGGTCTAAGACATTGTGTTGATGGCTATGCTAACCAGAAACCTGGAGAAGCTAAAGAATGCATTTAGATAGGATGTGGCAGCACAGTGACTTACTGTCTTGCAGCTGGTCACCTGGTTCTGAATCTGACCAAGAGCAACATCTCGTAACATAGTTTATAAGTAACATAGTTTATAAGGCCGAAAAAAGACATCTGTCCATCCAGTTCGGCCTGAAGCACTCCAAAACACATACCATTACAGGTTAATTGGCTTTCTAGGAAATTGAGAAAGGGAAATTAGATTGTGAGCCCCACTGGGGATGATGTGACTGCTATGAATATCATTACTGCACTCTTAATATGCTGGGGCTATACAAAAGCTAAAGACCTGTGCAATCTGAAATTATGTGCAACCCCATAAAAAGACTGAAGTTGTTAGTAAGAAAATCCCTTGCAACCGGTCTGTTTGAAAGGAATGACTGCTTAGATCAAACTTGGAATGACACTATGCTGACAGCGTCACAGGTTGAAAGCACCTGGGTGGCAGTCGACAATATCATTTCACATATCAGCTTGCACTATTAATCAGATTTTTTCCAGACATATGTTGAGATGATATGCAAAGGAAACAGGATTTGTGGTTTGATATTAGGTTTTATTTTTTATGCAGAAAAATGTTAGCATTATCCAGATGACAACATAGAAAGAATATATACCATCACTTAATGTAAATAGGTAGATGCAGCATGTTGTAGATTCTCATGACTAAAGAGTTGACATATTATTGAAGGAATGCAACCCTACACGGAAATCTACTCTAGATTTGCTGGAAGCACTATGCTATGATGTGTGCTACAACTTGCTAGCAAAAGTTCAACATTTAATATTCAACCTATTAACCCACTGATCTTTTTCATGTAAATGTCTAATCTATGGAAAAGGAGAATTGGCTGGTACAGTAAATTGTGTCTAGTGGCAGACAGTGTGAATTATTTCTAGCGGTGCAAATAAAGAAAGGAAATTTAGCCAAACAAACTGAATGAATTCTCCGAGACGCGCTGCTGCACATTTGTGGCTTCAGGAAAGGTTTATATCCCCTTTAATATCCTGCAATTTTTATTAAAAAAAAGACAAAAACAAACATTTACACAGGTACTGTAAGGTGAAATAAATTCCTTCTGACTCCAGGTGTAGAAAAAATCCTTGGATCAACTTAATTTTTCCAAAACTCTTTTATAGATAAATTGTAATATTGTGTCTTTCAAGACCATGCACAATATATATTGCACAAATTTCACAAATTAACACTCTAAGGGCTCATGCACACAACCGTTACAAAACATGGACATCAGCCATAATCATTCAGCATTTTGAGGAACGAAACGTCCAGGCCATAATAGAACTGTCCTATCCTTGTCTGTCATGCGGACAAGATTAGGACATGTTCTATATTTTTGCGGGTGCCCCTGAAAGGACATACGGATGCGGACAGCACACTGTGTGATGTCCACATCTTTTGTGGCCCCATTGAAGTGAATGGGTCCACATCCAGCCCGCAGAAAATGCAGATAAGATGCTGACAAAAAAAAAAGTTTGTCTGCATGTGCCCTAAGGCAGAGAGTTTATGTACATCTAATGGATGCCACCATGTTATGTTTACAGGCTTGGGTATAATGATAGATTTTCTATAACCAGATGACAAAGGCATATTATTAAAAGCTTAAAACGCTGGAGTCTGCTGCAGTACATTCATATCAATGGCTTTCATACATGATATCATCAATACATTTTTATTCATGTACATGATGACATCAGAACATTATTATTCATATGCATGACAATTTTGGAACATTAAAATATAAGTGAAGCTACACTTAGTATGCTTTGTAATTCATGATATAATAAAAATGTATCATGTTCAATGTAATCCTAATATATTCTCTTAGGAGTCATACCACAATATCTTTGCTTAACTTGGTCATTAAACATCAAAAACAATTAAAAACGTTTTCATAGACTTTGTCATACTTGCACAAATTAGGAACAATCATAAATATATCAACAGTTTATACTAAAAGGATTTATTGGGTACATTAAATTGTCACTGGGATTCCATTATCATGGTCTAGCTTATGAGCATGAAAAGTCTCATGTATAATTGGATTTAATGACCAGAGAATGGTACTTACATACAGCTTGAGTGTTTACACTCAGTCATATAGAAAACCAAAGGCAAAAAAGGTATTAGCCTGAGACATTTAAAAAAATGACATGAATGAGTTAAACTGGCCATACACATTAGCAGGGGCGGACTGGGAGCTTAAAGTGGCCCTGGAAAAAATACAAAAAGTGGCCCCGTTTTGTAGTACGGGACCAAATTGATGGAAGGCAGGGCCAGCAATACTAATTATATATTACATTATACCACCTCAAGACAGCCAAATACCACAGTCCATCACAAACTACTGCCAGCAGCACAAAATACATCCCCAAAAACTTTCACTGGCCACCTGGGCGGAGGACTCAGGTGGCCCCCTGGGCATCGGCCCACCGGGAGATTTCCCTGTAAGGTCTATGGCCAATCCGCCCCTGCACATTAGGTTGAACCTTGTGATTTCGGCAGGAATGGCTGACCATCTATTGTGTATGAGGGCCTCCTGACTGTTGCAGGTTTGCAGGTGGGGAGGGGCATCCTCAAGACCACTGGGGGGCCACCAGGGGAGGATTAGCAATACCTTCGCAAACACCACAGCAGAACGCTGATACAGTTGAATTCTGTGGTAGAGCTAAGAGCCATACACATCCTGCCCTACCACATGTTATGTTGTAGGCTGCAGGCCAAGCAGAGGATGTAACATCTCAGCATATGCAATGCAACAACGTTACATTATTGTGCCACCTGTGCCGAAACACTAAATGTGCAGGGACTCTGTTGCAGCACTCGTCGGGGATATGTGGCGAGTACAACTTGTATTATTTTTAAGGCACTTGTGTCTGTCATATAATTTTGGGGGCATCTATGGCTGTCATATAATTTTGGGGGCATCTATGGCTGGCATATGGGGTCACAGTGGATAGTGGATAATACTTATGCAATGTGACATCCAATGGATCATATCACATATCATATTACATTCAGATGTAATTTGATGAGAATATGACAGCACAGTAGGAACCCATAGACAACTATGGGTGGCGCACAGAGTCATGATGCGACAATTTACTTGAATCCTTAGTGTGCTTCTGCATCCAATGAGAAACTAATTTTCATAAGTTATAAGGTTCCCAGAAAATGTTCTTCATCAGACACTATATACTAGCTCATAGCCTTCAAATTAAAGTGAAATGTTGGAGAATTACCTTGCTCTTCTGAACTCCTACTAAAATGAGAAGTATCACATTTTTATAATCAACATTCCACAGTATGTCTTCTGTTCCAATCAGAGATGGTACTAGCAAATATGAAAAAAGGGTATTTCTTTTATTATTTAGTATTATTTAAACAGATCTTCATTTGATTAGCACGATTATGCCTTGATGGGGTCAGAATGCCTGCCCATACAACACACAAGTGTTAATTGTAAGAAGAAAAAGTTGGTTGTTGTGCCTACAAAATTCTCCCTTTTAATTGGGAGCAGTAGCAGTACAGTGTGGATGTGGAGTATTAGAGGTACATGGCTGCAATATAGCAGCAGCAGAAGCAGCATAGCATCGAACATACAAGGCAATAGATTGGCTGTCTATGGGTGGTGAGTAGTAGCAGCTTAGTTGGTGGTGGTGGCAGCAGAAGCCATATGTTGTACATGTTGGCAGACAGGCAGCAGCATGATGTGGCATGATGGAGGCAGCAGCAGTAGTATGAAACATGATGGTAGGCAGGCAGCAGCAGTGGCATGATAACAGTGGTGGCATGATAGAGGCAGCATCAGCAATACAGAACATGATGGTAGGCAGGCAACCAGCAACAGTGGCAAGATGGGGCAAGATCTATTCAACAGCCTCAGCAGTAGCAGTGTGAAAATCTTCCTTAATCCAAGATTGGTTCATTTTGACAAAAGGACAATTTGGTCTTCTGCTGCTGAAAACCCTCCCTGAGATAAAACTGGAGGCTTGGCAAGAAAGAAGACAGGGAGCATATTGTGCCAATTCGGACCACTGTTCCAGTCTGCCTGCCCAGAAATCCATGGAGTCAGGGAACAGGGTATGCGGCAGAGACAGGCCAGTGTGTAGGTAGGCCTGAACCTGGGCATTGAGGAGGGAAGTTTCCGCTTGCTGATTTGCTTCAGTATGGCGTAGCACGTAAAAAGAACTGTTCCATCATGTTGACATTACTGAATAGGCTTGTGCTTAAAGAGGTGAGCTTGTGTTTAAAGAGGTGGGCCCTTCGTTATGATATGCCATCAATATTGGATAGGTGCAGGTCCCACCTCTGCTCCTATCTCCAGAACCGGGCCCCTGAAGTGAAGGAGAGCACACTGAGCATGTGTGACAAGCTCTCCATTCATCACTATGGGAGTTCTGAAAACAGTCCCACTCTCCATTCATTATGGGGGTCCTAGTCTGGAGATGGGAGCCCAGAGTTGGGACCCGCATCTATCTGACACTGTTGACATATCCCAGTGATATGCTATCAATATCAAAAGATGGGTCAACCTCTTTAAGAGTTAATATTCTTGCACTCCAATTACTTTATTCTAAGCATGAAGCAGCAGCATTTAATATGTGCTTAAACACCCACAGTGAGCAAGTTAAAGTGTTGATTGCCCTTAAGATCAGTTTAAAATATGCAGTGAGTATACACTGCAAATGGGAAGTCAGAAAATATTTGAATACTAGGCAAGACATATGTTTCAGTAAGGTGATGGCAGCTGCATTGATGTACTTGTATTATGTATTTTTTATGCTTTTTGCACTAAAATACATTTTGGAGGGCAAGATTGAGAGGTTAACGTCCTTCATTGGGGATCTTTTACACCCATGTGTAATTTTCCCTTTATGTTAATACAGGCATCAGGTATCATCTAGGCTTAAAAGCATTACCTCTTAAGGTGAATCAGCCACATTGGAAATGCAGTGTGATCTGCAGGCTGCATGTTATAGAGCAGGTGGAGCTGAGCATTTGAATATGTAGAGATGAGCGTTTCCACAATCTAAGCGCACATTGCCCATGGCCCTTCCGCTGCCCTCCTCTTGCCCCTACCTGGTGCTGCCTGTGGCAATCGCCTCACCTCACCTCACCTCATTGGCGGTGCACCCCTGTCTCTAGGTGTAACAGCATTGCCCTGGTTGCGATTAGATGCACATTTACGTATTTAAAACTTACAGAAAAATAGCAATAACAGGCACATATGAACAGGGGACCAACACAGATGCCTTCAGCTGCCAAGTGTACATGTAACAGGTCATCCAGTTTCATAGGTACAAATCTGCTGACAGATGCACTTTAAGATTAGGAGTCTGTCTTATCAGTCATTCAAAACTGTATACACACTCATACAGGGAAGTTTACAGATTAGGACCGCCTACTGGACTCGTAGCCCAAAATGAGCTGATATTTAAATTATTTATACTAGAACTCTTCTAACAAAACTATATCAATCTGCTCAGTAAGTCTTGTTCTATAACATGCTGTCTGCAGGTCACACCGCATTTTCAATGTGACTTTTTCCCTTGAAATCATATAACTGTTCTTATAATGTATTAGTAAGCATTTTACAACTATTTTCAATTTAAACAGATTTTTTTTACGTTTCCAGATAAGCAAAAATGATCTCACTGCTAGGAATAATTTGCAAGATACCTCACACAGAGAAGCTAATGAATCCAATAAAGATAACACATTCCTCATACATCTACAAAGTTCTGCATCTTGTCATATTTTCCATTTTGGAGATAATGGACTTGCTTCAAACCCTCTTGTACTGTATACTAGGGACATAGGAACAGCATGTGAAGAGCATCTAGTTCTGAAATATAAAAAGCATAATAAAACTACACCTACCATACCCTATAGAATTACATTGTACCTCTCCAGGAGGACGTTAACAACTAAAACATAAGATCAGGATCATGCTACAGGAAAACTAGTAGGAAAGTTTCCATAACAAAGCACTTAAAGATTTAAGAAGAATGGACCATCAGCACTGGAAATAATTCAAAGATTACTACAGGTACTGTATAATACATGGCAGATGTTTTATTGCTGTTGTATATATGTATATGTCATAGGCAATTACATAACTAGATAAGTGTTTGTCAGATATGGCATAAATAGGTTTTCCAGCCCCAAAGATAGCTCTCAAAAAAGATGAAAATGTTATAAAATAACCCAAGTACCTATACTCACCTATCAAATACCCTGTTACTCCTACACCATTACCCTGGTCCACCATTGGTCATTGTTTTCCTGGCTTCAGTCATGACATATGGTTTAAAGGATTTGTTCATCAAAATCAGATTAGCAGTGGTCTGATTCCCAGCTCATCAGGGGTAGTGGCACTCATATGTGTGTGCGCTCACTCCTCTTTAAAATTACCTATGCGACGTATCATTTGCAACAGCCGCGCAGTGTAATTGTAATTGCTTGTCCCTTATACTTGAAGCAAGACAACATGCAGGTAATTATGAAGCACACTCGCACGAGCACCTCTGGCCCTTCAAACAGCTGATTGGTGGGGGTCCTGGGAGTCAGGCCGCCACCAATCTGATATTAATTACTAGAGATGAGCGAACGTGCTCGTAACGAGCACTGTACCGCTCGGCTCCCCTGCGCTCGCATGGGCGCAGGCAGCCACTTCCGTCGGGTGAGGAGGACGGAAGCGGCTGCCTGCGGCCATGCGAGCGCAGGGGAGCCGAGCGGTACAGTGCTCGTTACGAGCATGTTCGCTCATCTATATTAATTACCTATCCTGAGGATAGTTCATCAATATCTTCAAACTGCACAACCTCTTTAAACACTGGTCACAATGGTCATGTGTCAATATGACATGTTATCACTAGAGCCAGCTAAACAAAGACCAATGGGAGACCAGACAAATACCAGTGCACAGATGTGGTGTTGGAAAGGTGAGTACAACACCTTTTGTTATGTTACATAGTTCTAATGCCTACTTCTGACACTGAAGCTACTGCAGAGCAGCTGATTGACGGGGTTATGGTTGTCAGATCAGATATTGATGGCCTGTACTTTAAAGGGGTTGTTAAAGAATGGGGAGGATTTTGGCAACCCTCTCATCCCCCACTTGGCTGAATATGAAAAGAGAAGCTTACTTACCTGTCTTCCAGCGATGGATTCTTGCTCCCACTTCTTCTGGCCTGCAATGCTTCGCCGGACTCCCTCACTGAAAAAATCTGGTTTGACATGGCTGGAGCCAATCAATGGAAGTGGTGGTGACCGGCTTTCCTTATGTCATGACAAATAATCACATAATGTAAGGGGATCCAGTCAGCGCTGCAGCTAGTGATAGGCTGTTGCCATGTCAAACTGGACGGTTTCAGCAAGGAAGCCATGCAAGGACTGATGCAGGCTCCCGTCAGCTTTCCAAGGACAGCGCTGTACATGGTATAGTGGCAGTGCTTGGTATTGCAGCTCAGCTCCATTAACTTGAATGGGGCTGAGCATTCAACTAGGCCATGTGACTGATGTACAGTGATACTACTGGCCTAAGAAGAGGCTGCAGAGTTCAAGGACTCTTCTAACAGCTGATTGGTGGGGGTCTTGGGTGTTGGACCCCCCGCAAAACTGATACTGATGACCTATCCTAACGATAAGTCATAAATATCTTTTCCTGGATAACCCCTTTAAGGATGCAGCCTAGTTTCATACTAAACACTACAACATTTTTTTTTCGGATTTTTCATTAATCTATTTCAAAAGCTATAACTTTTTTAACCCCTCCCAAAAATGTTTTAATCATGTGGAGATTTAACAAAAAAAATTTAATTTCAGCTGTTTGGAAATTGAATATATGTAAAAGGGGGATTGGCATCAGTGACATGATCAGAACGTCATGGTAGGTAGACAGACAGCAACAGTGGGAAGATGGGGCACTGCTAGCAAAGCGAGGGCTATACATCAAAATCAGCTGCCTGGACCATAAGAAAATGAAAGTATTGATGCAGAAATTTCACACACACACACCCCCCCCCCCCCGAAAAGTTTTTTTGGGAGATCATATTGGAGAAAGGCTTTACATCGTTTTTGAGGAGAGTTAAACCCCCTGACATTATGGAAAATTATTCTACACAAAGCCAGTAAGGTAAAAACAGCTCAGATCAGGCTATAGACCACCTTATCCACATTAAAACAATAGCTTTGTTAAGGATGTCCCACGCTGTATTCATCCAAAAAACACTTTTATTCCATATGTAAATGACCCTTCCGCAAGTGCCCGGAAGCTTGTTTATGCAGCAAGGAGCCCAAGCCCCCGGGCGATTTGAAAAGCAAACCCCTCCCTTTCCATCCTCCGGCCCGCCCCGCTTTAGCATAATCTTCTCCTTCTTGCGCCGCTCTTCGGATCCCTGGCGCATGCGCACTAGAAGCCCATGCGCCTCTGCCCACAGTGGGCAGAGCAGTGCGCATGCGCCGGGGACCTGAAGAGCGGCGCAAGAAGGAGAAGATTATGCTAAAGCGGGGCAGGCCGGAGGATGGAAAGGAAGGGGTTTGCTTTTCAAATCGCCCGGGGGCTTGGGCTCCTTGCTGCTTAAACAAGCTTCCGGGCACTTGCGGAAGGGTCATTTACATATGGAATAAAAGTGTGTTTTGGATGAATACAGCGTGGGACATCCTTAACAAAGATATTGTTTTAATGTGGATAAGGTGGTCTATAGCCTGATCTGAGCAGTCTATGACGCTCAGATGAGGTGAAAGACTCCCTTTAAAATCAGCTGCTATTGAATGCATTTGAAGTTCTACATTGCACTTAGTAAAAGAGACTTCATTTCGTTTTACTTCTGGTCTCATTCTTCAATACCACACTTCCACTGCCCCAGTCTCCAGGGAGCAATGGCCTGAGGGAGTACTCCGTGACACAACACTTCATCAGGGACACTATCACTCCCATCCTCCGCACTGGCTCCTTGGAGGTTCGTTGCAAATAGGAAAATAAAAAAAATAAATAAATCTGGCTAGGCACAAAAAACACATTTTTAACAACATTAAAATAAATCCCCAAAACTTTTGTGAATATACGGTATAAATGCTAAAAAGAAAAAAAAGTAATAATTCTGAGCTTCTAAAAAATGATTGCAAGATTATAATTCTAGAGGTCAAACAGACATCAGACATATACTACATTACAATCTCTTTCTAAGCAAGCTAGAACCAGCTCTGCACCTCACATGGATTCAGAGATCCTTCCATTTATTGCTACTATTTCTCTGCTAGATTCTTTTTAGACTGGCAGCTAAGGGGATGTGTCATTTCTCATGGGGCATGTCATTTCTGTCTCAGCTCACTCCCTATCACAGCTCATGGGGTATCTCATTTTCTTAGACTCTAAAGGAAGAGGTTGAATAACTATGATCCAAAAATATCCATCCGAGAAAAATGTGGTCTGGATCAAGGGTGGTCCTCACAAATAGGTGGTCTTTTAGCAAGATTTTGTCACAATAACATTACTAACCATGGCGATCACTTCCAATAAAAAATGAAAAAAGGAGATAATCTAGTACTGGAGAATCACTTGGAGAACCTCCAGTGGATAAGTAACAATAATTCCCAGCTGCATGTGATTTACAACTGTTTGTGCTCTTTACTAAGGGATTAAAACATGAAGCTTCAATCCCCAGAGGAAACAACAAGTCACTCCAAACTTATTTTATGAATGATGACTTTATTTGGAACCTCATCACTCCAAATATTGTGTGGAATTATTTTCTATGCTACCATAACCACGCCTATAATGCTGGTCAAAAAATTTTGGCGCGCAGAAGTTTTAATTGCTTGAGAAAATACAGGATGAATGTGATGACTTTTCCTTTCTTGGCATCGAGCAACAAGATTCATCAGACAAGAACATGTGTCAGAATGCAGGAACTAATGATCCCTTTAGCATTAGCCCTTCCCTTGTTTATCTGATCTGCATACCGATCATGTTTGTCTATATTGGATGTTCACATATTTTTTATTAAATGCGCCTATCCACAAATTCATTAATATGCAAAAACATATGTAAAGGGCACTGGTTGTATGTGATTTTCCAATACATTAATGGTCACGTCTCAAAGCTGTTTTGTGACAATTTGCTACATTAAAGGGGTAGTCCTGTAATAAAATCCACTAAGGGCTTGTTCACATTTCAGTTATTTGATCAGTTATTTCCATCAGTTATTGTGAGCCAAAACCAGGAGTGGACACTATTCAGAGATCAGGTATAATGAAAAGATCTGCACCTGTTCAGTGTTTTTGACCCACACCTGGTTTTGGCTCACAATAACTGATGGAAATAACTGATCAAATAACTGATATGTGAACAACCCCTAAGAAGGGAATATCTGGAAAATCGGTGTGGGTCCAACTAATGTCATCCCCACTAATTGCCAGAATGGGGGTCCAGTGTCTTCTGTTTGCCCCAACTTCAATAGACCTTGTCAAGAGGAGTTGAATAGAGCAGCAGTCAAGCATGTGCAATGTCACTTCATTCTCTGTCTGACACTGATGAAGCCAGCCACAGACAATAAATAGAGCAGCCACAAGCAAGCTCAACCACAACTCCATTCAGCTCTTATTGATAGTGATCTTGAAGCTGGGGGGAACGGAAGACACTAGACACAGGGCACAGAGGTAGGACTCCTACAGATCTATAAGTTATCCCCTATCCAGTGTACCCCCCTGATCTAGTGGCTGTGGATCAAGTGGGCTCATTAACACCCTAAGCGTGCCATTATGAGATGCGACCTGGCCATGAGATCTGGTTGCAGATTGTCCGGTTGTAACTGTACTGGCCCCTTACATGCCAGGCCATCAAAAAAAAATGGCTGAGCATTTAATGAATTGACTGGTCAGGTCTACCAAGAGTGGGAAGCAGTCCCTCTGCTATCAGCTGTGCTTAGTGATTACATAGCTTCTGCTTATCAAAAGGGGAGCATCACACATATTAGATCCGAATACATAGTTTCCATCAGTCTAGGGAATTGCGCAGGAAAGGGACAAGGCTTCCTGCAAAGGGACATGAATGGTTCAGGGTTTGTGCTCACTTGTGCCCATTGTGTTCACACTTTAATCTTTGCCAGCCAATGGCTGGCCACCTCAGGGTGTTTAGGGTACCTTCTCCTGTGGGAAAGTACCTGAACAATAAGTTCTAGTTGTCTATAGTCCTACAAAGGCACACCATAGTCTTGTCTAGCCTTATACTGATCTGTTTCCAGATTTGGCCTTTGTTGCCTTACCCTTGGACTGATTACTGGATCAAACGAACGTAGCCTACCCTGACTACCGTTTTACCTGATGCCTCAGTGCTCCACATTGGTGTCTCTTTGGCCCTGTGGGTCAGCAGTCATTGAACAGAGACTACTCCAAGGTCTATCAGCCTGGTGGTTCCCCTGCAGTAAAGTCTAAATTCAGGTGACAGATGTGCTTTACCACTGGAAAATGAATCAATGTTTAGAATATGTGTGCATTTTACTAATATGCTGAAGGGTTAACTTAATTTTAATTAGCTCCACATGAGAAATGCCTATTAGTACATGCCAGATAGATGCAGTAGGGCAGTAAGAGTTTGCATCTTCTCAGTAATGTCACTTTAGACAAGCATTATTTAATTAGCTAGTCTGGATGCAGGATCCCGGCAGTATCACCAAGGTCTATTGGAAGTAATTAACTGTAAGTATAGGTTCAAACAAGAGCAATAGCCAAGTTCTCCCTAACCAAAGAATAATCATAATTTCAGCTCTGACCTGACACCCGAAGAGAAACCAAGTAACTCTGGAGGAGATTAAGTAAATTGGCTTCTCTGTAAAACATCAATACACAAAAATTAGAGGAGAGCTTGTTGATTAGATGAAAGGAGAGCACCTATTAGTTAGCGATGCTCTTTGATTATTTGGCAGCATCTAAGTAATTTTTTGTTGTTTTTACTGTGTTTTTACTGCAAAAGACAAAAACAGATTATATGAGGTGGGTGTTTTTTTATATTTTGGAAATATCTACAGTATAATAGACCAACCTGACAAGACTAATAAGGACAGAAGTAATGCAAATGGTCACATCGTCAGATTTTGAACACCCAGTAATTCCTTGTGACAACTCTGTCGGCTTTCAGGCACTTAAATCCTATGACCTGTGGCTACTAAGCTGCGATGTGGATAGGCAGATTAGCACCTGTCATTCTGAATCTTCTAGCCGAGATATGACTTTCCTATCAAGGATTCAGCTTTCTTTTCTAAAACGTCCTTTGACTGAGTCAGGATTTTTATAAAGCTGTTTCCTTACTACTTGTCTGCAATATAGCAATTACTGCACAAAATAGCTGGGAATGCTGATGCACTCAATCGTAAAGGGGTTGTCCCACCAAAAAAATTCTACAGTTTCCAAACCAGCACCTGAATCTGAATTCGTTTGTAATTGCATGTAATTAGAAATGTAGCATAGCCACTGAGTTATTTAATAAAATGTATCTATATGGCGCCACCTGCGTTGTTGTTTTCTTTTTTTTTTTGGCTGGTCCTTCTACTGATTCTTGAACCAGCCTTGCACAACATTCCAATTAAGGGGCTTATCCCTTAAAGAGGCTATCCCATGACTAATGTTAAAAATAAAAGTCACAGATCACATAGTAACTGACAACCTCTTTTTAACAAAGCTAGAACTAGCCCTGTACCTCACATGTATCCAGAACTCTCCCCATTCACTGCCGTGCTAGATTTATATCAAGCTGACAGCTCAAGTTGAGTGTCTTTTCTGCTGAAGCTAAGGGGGCGTGTCTATGCTATCCCTATCCCAGCTCAGGAGGCAGTTGAAGGATGAAACTGAGCATGTGCGGTCCTCTCAGTGGGCAGGACAAATAAATAAGAAAATAACAAACAGCAGATGGTGCTATACCGATATATTTCATTGAATAAGTTAGGGGTTATGCCACATTTTTAATTACAAAAGTATTCAGATCCAGGCACTGGTTTGAAAACTGTAGAATATTTTTTGTGGGACAACCCCTTTAAATTTGAAAAAAAAAATATCTGAAGTAATCATTATTTTATCTATATCAATGGAAATTATGCTGCTCTCCAGTGTAATTTTCACCCTTTTTAGCTCCTTTACTCACCACTCTGCAGCTTTGCTTTCTTCATTTTTTTGTGGGTAGATTGCAGCTCTGTGACCATAAACAGCTGCATCTCCCAAAAGTGCATTGCAGTCAGCTAATGTTAACAGGCGTTAGGCTTTTTATTTCTGTATTTCTCCCTGGCATAGAAAACTAGTCTCTTACATACAACCTCAGTGATTCCCCTAATAAAGGGCACTATAGTATGTAAAGCCCCTCCAAATTTCCTTTATATTACTATATATTTAGGTGTATGGGCAAATAAATGAATGAAAAGTGTCTCGGCTGCCTCTCTATGCTAGCACTGAGAGAGAGGAAGAGAGTAGGGAAGCTACTGAGCATGTTAGTCCACCTCTGAATGCAGATGAAAGTGGACCAGAATTATGGCCACAGGAAAAACAGTGGGAGCTACCAGAGAGGAGAATGTAATGTTAACCCTTTTAACACCAGAAAAGAATGGGATTGATGGGACTTCACCACACCACAAGTAAACCGAGCTTACCCTGCTAGCTAAGGCTACTTTCACACTAGCGTTTTTATTTTCCGGTATTGAGTTCCGTCATAGGGGCTCAATACCGGAAAAAAACGTTTCAGTTTTGTCCCCATTCATTGTCAATGGGGACAAAACTGAACTGAAGACAACGGAATGCTCCTGAAAGCATTCCGTTCCGTCTTCATACTGGAGAACAAACCGCAGCATGCTGCGGTTTCCTCTCCGGTCCAGGCATCCGCACCAAGACGGATCCGGAATGACCCCCAATGCAAGTCAATGGGGACGGATCCATTTGGTGTGACACACCAGTAATCCAGATCTGTCCTCCATTGACTTGCAATGGGGGGACATTCCGGATCCGGCTACACATAGACAGAGATACATACAGACATACATACCTACTCACACATACACACAAACAGATACATACTCACATACTCCAGGCAGGGACGCCGGCAGCATGTCTTCACGCGCCTCCTGCGCGCAGCTATGACGTTTCCCCACTGCACCCAGCAGAGGGCGCTGTGGGGAATCGTCATCACTGCGTGCAGGAGGCGCGTGAAGACGTGCTGCCGGCGTCCCTGGCTGGAGTATGTAAGTATGTATGTGTTTGTGTGTATGTGTGTGTATGTATGTCCTCTGTGTCTTGTCCCAATGTCTGTGTCAACATGTGTGGGGCCGACCGCTGCTCCGGCTCCACACATGTATCAGCGGCAGCACGGATCCGCCGGCACCCTTTAGATGCCGGATCCGTGCTGCCGCTAGTGTGAAAGAGGCTTACTAATCTTTACACCAGTGACTTACTAAATAACCCCCATCCTGCTTTATTATGCAGCATGTATTTGGAAGCAGTCAGATAACAAGTTGATTTCAACATTTCCAGCACAGACAGAAATGATAAAATGTTGGCTGCCTACATCCACCACTAGGGGATATTTAGGAGTTTACTACATACAATTTTATTTGTGATCAGTGTATGTAAGTATATTGTTTGAAACTTACATTATTCTGATATTTAACTATGTGCTAATATGGACACTGTAATATAAAAAAGCACCTAACCCATTTTACAGGTTGCTGTAGATATATTTTATCATGTATATCTTTGTCTAAACACTTACAAAGAAATATTAAGAAATAAATGAAGATAAATGTTGTTCAATGAGGGACATTCACTTTATAGGAAATGTGTCAAAAATATTTTTTTGCTAGGTAAATTCAGATAATGAAAACAAAATTATTTTTTTCTGTTTTATTTTCTAAGATTTTCAAGACATGTCATTGTACAGGGAGGGAAAGTAGATAAACTGTGACATCACCTATTGTGAATAATGAATCCTGCATTATCTATGCATAGACGGTATCTGTCTTTGTAATCCTGCCTGCGATGATACGATCAGATGACTGCTGACAAGTGATCTACAGAACAGGAAGTGTTGACATATTATTAGATAGTGCCATGGAGAATGAAAAAAAAAACTTCACCAAATATTTTTAAACATATGTTGAACATAAAACCATGATTTAGATAACAGGACATTTCTGAAGACACATTCCTTTTAAGTGATGCATAAACACTGAATATCAAAAACTATGAAAGTTAAGCTTATCAACGATGCCTCCATTACCCTGTTACCCTGGAAATCCTCAATAAGTCCTACTCCCTAGATATTTAAGTGGCTTAAAAATATAAAGTTTATAAGGATGAATATGACAAAAACTCTTGTTTTATACAGTGGGGGAAAAAAGTATTTAGTCAGCCACCAATTGTGCAAGTTCTACCACTTAAAAATATGAGAGAGGCCTGTAATTGACATCATAGGTAGAACTCAACTATGAGAGACAAAATGAGAAAACAAATCCAGAAAATCACATTGTCTAATTTTTAAAGAATTTATTTGCAAATTATGGTGGAAAATAAGTATTTGGTCAATAACAAAAGTTCATCTCAATACTTTGTTATATATCCTTTGTTGGTAATGACAGAGGTCAAACGTTTTCTGTAAGTCTTCACAAGGTTGGCACACACTACTTTCAACTCCCTCCAAAGGTTTTCTATGGGGTTGAGATCTGGAGACTGGCTAGTCCACTCCAGGACCTTGAAATGCTTTTTACGAAGCCACTCCTTCATTGCCCTGGCGGTGTGCTTGGGATCATTGTCATGCTGAAAGACCCAGCCACGTTTCATCTTGCTGATGGAAGGAGGTTTGCGCTTAAAATCTCACAATACATGGCCCCATTCATTCTTTCATGTACACGGATCAGTCGTCCTCGTCCCTTTGCAGAGAAACAGCCCCAAAGCATGATGTTGCCACCCCCATGCTTCACAGTAGGTATGGTGTTCTTTGGATGCAACTCAGCATTCACTCTCCTCCAAACACAACGAGTTGTGTTTCTACCAAACAGTTCTACTTTGGTTTCATCTGACCATATGACATTCTCCCAATACTCTTCTGGAACATCCAAATGCTCTCTAGCAAACTTCAGATGGGCCTGGATATGTACTGGCTTAAGCAGGGGGACACGTCTGGCACTGCAGGATCTGAGTCCCTGGTGGCGTAGTTTGTTACTGATGCTTTTGTTACGTTGGTCCCAGCTTTCTGCAGGTCATTCACTAGGTCTCCCCATGTGGTTCTGGGATTTTTGCTCACAGTTCTTGTGACCATTTTAACCCCATGGGGTGAGATCTTGCGTGGAGCCCCTTAACGAAGTAGATTATCAGTGGTCTTGTATGTCTTCCATTTTCTAATTATTGCTCCCACAGTTGATTTCTTCACATCAAGGTGCTTGCCTATTGCAGATTCAGTCTTCCCAGCCTGGTGCAGGTCTACAATTTTGTCTCTGGTGTCCCTCGACAGCTCTTTGGTCTTCACCATAGTGGAGTTTGGAGGTTGTGGACAGGTGTCTTATACTGATAACAAGTTCAAACAGGTGCCATTACTACAGGTAATGAGTGGAGGAAAGGTGAGCCTCTTAAAGAAGAAGTTATAGGTCTGTGAGAGCCAGAAATCTTGCTTGTTTGTAGTGACCAAATACTTATTTTCCACCATAATTTGCAAATAAATTCTTTAAAAATTAGACAATGTGATTTTCTGGATTTGTTTTCTCATTTTGTCTCTCATAGTTGAGGTCTACCTATGATGTCAATTACAGGCCTCTCTCATCTTTTTAAGTGGGAGAACTTGCACAATTGGTGGCTGACTAAATACTTTTTTTCCTCACTGTACATTCCCTATTCCCAGACATTGCAGAATCTAGAGGGAATGGTGCCAATGCATAGATTATGATAAACCTTGCTCTCATGTATCACTCTTTTCCCATCTTGTGCTAGTCTGCTGTTACTACTCATTCTTTTTCCAAAACTCTGGCTACTGTTTGTATCACTGTATTATCAAAACTCTCAAGGTGCTCGTGCATATTGTGGCCTAGACACTGGATCCATATGCAGATTACTAATTGCCTGGGCCAAGAACAAGTGCCACCTGGCAAGTACCAGTTTGTATGTATTCTTTAGTCCAAACCCCAGAGCTTCCCTTTAGGAATGGTTAATCCATCTATTCCATCAAAGTCTGATAGATGCAGATCCCACCTGTGAGACCCTCCCCTATCTCCAGAATGGGGTCCTGTAAGTGAAGATGAGCATACCGCACATCCATTCATTGCTATGGGAGTTACAATAATATCCAAGAGAGCGTGCTTGCCTATTTTTCAACGTCCCATAGCAGTGAATGGAGAATGCATTGCGCGTGCACGGCTACCTCTCCTTTTACCACTATGGCACTGCTGGAAATACCCAAAATAGTGCTATTTTTGAAACTCTGCAGATAGGAACAGATCCCAGAGTTGGGATCCTCCCCTATCTGACACTGATGGAATATCCTTGCAATATGCCATCAATGTCTGAGATGGGTATACACTTTTAAGGGTATATTATTGTAAGGGAGGTAAGTTGCAACATTTAAATGTCATAAATACTTAGTATGTGTTTTTCCCTGTGGTCACAGTGATGATGGCCAGATCGGTTGTCACCCAACGTTTCCAAATATACATAGACATATACAATATAAGAAACTGGTTGATAAAATTTTTGACAAGCCAACCGAAAAAAATGATTTATTGATTAAATGGGCCAGTCTGTAAAAAAGGCTTCTAATATGTCAATATAAATCTCATTTTATTACAGACAGGATGAACAGATTGATATATAGTAGAGTTGATCGAATCCTAAAATATTCGGGGATTCGGAATTCGGCCTGAATTTTCCGCGGGATTCGTGGGTTCAAGCCAAATCACGAATCCCATTAAAGTCTATGGGAGACCCGAATATTTTTGCAGGGGCCAAAGGTTCTGCACAGTCAAGTTTGCCCCAACATGTGAAAACCTCAGAAAAAGATGGAAACACCTTGGAAATGGATAGGAAACACCAGGGGCAGCATGTAGGGATGCCTCTGAGGCTCCCTAATTGCACCATTTTTTGTAAATCTGGCCAATAGTCTGGTGATGACCCCATGGCAATTTTCAGGGACACGGTAATGGTGACCCACTTAAAAATGCTGCCTGACAACCTGGCGGTGAACCCCTGATTGTCTGTCTTTCAATAAGATTGCAGTGTAAAGCATGGTGGTGAGCCTCAATATGACTTTTTGGATGGAGATTGCATGTGGTCACGTACTCCCTGGAACCCCATAGTCACCCCTTCTCTGATGTGCTACCCCAGAACATTCTCTGCCCCAATTCGCAAGACCTTTTGCAGTCTCAGTGTGCTGACAGTGGGGATTTACCAGTGTTGTCTGAGGAGGTGGTGGACAATGGCGAGACACAGGTGTCGGGGGGTGAGGTAGTTGAAAGTGAAGCAAGTTACAGTGGGGACTCCTTGGGGGGACTTTCTCATGATGGGACAGATTCAACTTGGGTGGATCAGGCACAGGAACAGATCATTTTTTTTGTGTGTTTATTTAACTTTTATTTAGCACAAATAACCACAGAGATATTTATTCGTTCTCTTCGCTGCGCAGTCTGGCGTTGGGGTTTGTCACTTTGATGGCGAGCTGTGCCGCTCTCTCCACAATGGTCTTTCGGTTCTTTGAGGAGACGTTGTGGGCGATTTCTGCACAGAAGGACTTGTTGCTCATCAACAGAACCTCGAGCTCCTTGACATTGTGGACCAGGAATTTGCGGAACCCTGTGGGCAGCATGTGTTTGGTCTTCTTGTTGCTACCGTACCCAATGTTGGGCATCAGGATCTGCCCCTTGAACCTCCTGCGGGCTCTGTTGTCAATACCTCTGGGTTTATGCCAGTTACGCTTAATCTTTACATAACGGTCTGATTGGTGGCGGATGAACTTCTTCGTCCGCTTCTTGACGATCCTGGGCTTAATGAGGGGCCGGAGAGCCGCCATGATACCGGTTCGGAGCGTCCGCATTCTCCGCAGAGAGCCCGAGGAAGAGAGCGGAACAGATCAATTTTAAGTGTGAGGCAACATCAGCACCACAACCGCTTGGGAGAGGCAGTGGGCATTGTGTTTAGAAAGGCTGATGGGCTTCCGTCAGCACTGTATGTATAGAACCCCATGGCCTTTCATAAAAAATTTGGTTACAAAGCCGCATGAAAAATTGTTAGTAGGAAGCCGGATGACTTTCCTGAAAAATTGTTGCATATGCAACTCAGATGAAGAGGAGGAGGAGGAGGAAAGCAAGCAATTTAGGAGGTAGCCTGAGGTGGGGATGAGAACTGGGGGGATATCCATGACCTGTTCATCTTGATGAACGTGAGGATGCTGGCGTTGTCGGTGGACAGGCGCATCCGTTTGTCCGTAATGATACCCCCGGCGGCACTAAAAACCCTTTCAGACAGTACACTTGCAGCAGGGCAGGCAAGCACCTCAAGAGCGTACTGTGCAAGTTCTGGCCACCTGTCCAGCTTGTCCAGCCAGTAATTATATGGCGTGGAGTTATCGGTCAGGACGTTGGTCTGGTCCGCGACATACTCCCTCACCATCTTGCGGTACTGTTCCGCCCTGCTCTGCCCTGTGGCTGTGCCATACTGTCTTGCTGGGGTTTAAGAAACTTGGCAAGAGCATGGAATAGTGTACCCCTGCCCTTGGCGCCTACCCTGACTTTCCCCCTCCTCTCCTCTCCAACTTCAGCCACTGCAGTCCGCCCCCTGTTGCTCGACTGGTCTGGAAAGGCCTGTAGCAGTTTCTGAACCAGGGCCTTGTGGTAGAAAGTGACTCGGGTGCTCCTTTCCTCCACGGGTATAAGTTGGGCAAAGTTGTCCTTGTAGCGTGGGTCAAGGAGGGTGTACACCCAATAGTCATTGGTGGACAGTATCCTCTTGACCCGAGGATCACGACAAAGACAGCCAAGCATAAAGTCTGCCATGCGCCCTACTGTGCCAACACGCAAGCCTTCAGCCTCCTCACTTAGCGGACTCTCCATCTCCTCCTCCCCCCCTTCCTCTGACCCCAATTCATCCTCCTCAGCCCATACCCACTCAACAGGTAGCATGGAATCACCCCCTGATGCATGGTGCCCAAGAGTTTCTTCCTCCTCCTCAGCATCCTGAGGATGCTCTCAATGTCACTGTCTTCCCCCACCTCCTGTGACACTGCTGAATCCTCAGATCTTAGGTTCCTCAAGGAGTTCTGGATGAGGCACAACAGAGGGATGGTGACACTGATGATGTGTATCATCACTGACCATCTCTGTTGCCTCCTCAAAGGGACCTAAGACCTGGCAGATGCCAGCCATCCACGTCCACTCCTCAGCATAGACATGAGGAAGCTGACTGGCCTGACTACCACCTCAGGGGATCAGCTGGCAGTCTACAACTGCCCTGCGTTGTTGGTACACCCTGGCTAGCATGTGTAACGTCGAATTCCAACGCGTGGGAATGTCACACAGCAGCTGGTGAACAGGGAGTTGTAGCCGCCCTTGCACAGTCCTGAGGGTCGTGGCAGCGGTGGTGGACTTGCGAAAATGGGCGTGTTATAGGAAAATATGGTCCCTAGCCAGAACTTCAGTCCTAGACCACTCAAATATGATATAGACATTCACCCATTGAGTGGCCAGAAACCATTTGCCCTTGTTAGCATATCAAAGGCAGGAAGGGCACATGGCTCTTGGCCAACAGATTGGGAAGAGATTTGGGTGGTCATGGGTGGAGTCGATGGTGGGGGCTGGGACACAGGAAGATATATGCTTTGGGAAACTTGGGATCTCGCTCTTCCTTCCTGCCACCACCTGGAACAACAGCACTTCTGGAGCAAGCGTAAGGTATATGTGTGTATGTATATAAGTATAATATCCCAGTAGACTTTATATGTGTACATATAGATATTTGTAGTCTGTGATTGTATTACCAGTAGATTATATATGCTGTTTATGCATGAGTCTCTATATGTACATGTACTAATAGTCAGGTACTGGATGTGAGTTGGGTAGCAGTGTTGATCCAGTATACGGTATATTGGTGGACTCTGGATATACTTTATATACATACACATTATTAGCCACATTGCTTAGCATCTAGGGAGGGCAGGAACGAGGTGGCTGTGTGTGGTGGTGTCCTCTATGTACTGTGTTATTTGTAGTGTCTGTATCTTTATGTAATGTCCATTGCTTTGTCATCTCTGTTATCAGTAAAGTATTTTTATATATTAGTATCTGCGAGGGTTTTATGTTACTCCTGGGGTGTAAGAAGGACTGGAGGGGTGTATATAATACACTGAATAAACGGGTTATGTAAGAAACAAAGACAACAGCTTAGGAACATAATAAAAGGGAAGGAAGTGGAGATAAATATAAATCTCCAATTTCCAATAAGCATAAATTCCCTCTATCAGGGTGCATATGCGCCGCACCTTCGTGAGCAACTCACTCAACTGGGGGTAGGTCTTGAGGAACCGCTGGACCACCAAGTTGAGCACGTGGGCCATGCATGGCACGTGAGTCAGCCCACCAAGATGCAGAACCGCCACCAGGTTACGCCCATTATCGCAGACCACCATTCCTGGCTGAAGGTTCAGCGGCGCCAGCCACACATTGGTCTGCCCCCTGATGCCCTGTAAGAGCTCTTCAGCCGTGTGCCTCTTATCCCCCAGGCTCAGCAGTTTCAGGACTGCCTGCTGCCGCTTCCCTACCACAGTGCTGAAACTACTGGCCATCGAGGAAATTAGACTTGACGATTGGGGCATCACTGCCACTTTGGAGGTGGAGGAGGAGGTGGAGGCATAATGTGCCGGAGACACACAGACGGAACTATGTCCCCATTTTTTTTAATAAAATGGTCAAACAGGGGTCTGGGGGAGTGTTTATTTCAATAAAATGTTTTATACTTGTGTGTGTGTATTTTTTTTTACAATACTACAGTTTTAGTAATTAGGGCTATCTACAGACGGCCCTGATTACTAATACTGGGCTTAGTGCTTGCCGGTATGGCAGGCCAGCACTAACCCCAACATCTATTACCTCGGCACCCACCGCCACCAGGGGTGCCGGGAAGAGCCGGGTGCCCGCAGGACCGGACCTTCTAAATTGAGGGTCTGGCTCTGGGGCGGCTGCAGGCTGGTACCATTAGGCTGGGAAGGGCCAATAACCGTGTCCCTTCCCACCCTGGTAGTGCCAGGCTGCTGCTGCTGGTTGTATCTGGCTGGCGAAGGAAAAAAGGGGGGGACCCCACGCCATTTTTTTACAAAAATAATTAAATAATTTTAACGACCCTGAAAAATAGAAAACAAACATACAAACACAGACCACTTACCTCTTTTTGCACTGGGATAATACACACAGCGATGTCACTGTACAGGGATAATAAACACAGTGATGTCACTGTACAGGGATAATAAACACTGTGATGTCACAGTACAGAGATAATAAACACAGTGATGTCACAGTACAGAGATAATAAACACAGTGATGTCACTGTACAGGGATAATAAACACAGTGATGTCACAGTACAGAGATAATAAACACAGTGATGTCACAGTACAGGGATCGGCATCTCGTGCCCCCATCAGACTTCAGGTTGGTGTCTTGTGCCCCCCTCAGACCTCAGGTCGGCGTCTTGTGCCCCATCAGACCTCAGGTCGGTGTCTTGTGCCCCCATCAGACCTCAGGTCGGCGTCTTGTGCCCCCATCAGACCTCAGGTTGGCGTCTTGTGCCCCATCAGACCTCAGGTCGGCGTCTTGTGCCCCATCAGACCTCAGGTCGGTGTCTTGTGCCCCCATCAGACCTCAGGTCGGCGTCTTGTGCCCCCATCAGACCTCAGGTTGGCGTCTTGTGCCCCATCAGACCTCAGGTCGGCGTCTTGTGCCCCATCAGACCTCAGGTCTGTGTCTTGTGCCCCCATCAGACCTCAGGTCAGCGTCTTGTGCCCCCATCAGACCTAAGGTCAGCGTCTTGTGCCCCATCAGACCTCAGATCAGGGTCTCTCCCCCCCCCCTCAGACCTCAGATCAGCCCACCCAGCCACTTAAAAAAAGCATTCTTACCTGTCCTGCCACTCTGCCACTGCCATCAGGTTCCGCGATCCACTGTCTTCCCTGCCGGCGCGCACTATGACCTGACGCTGCGTCAGGTCATAGTGCGCGCCGGAAGGGAAGACAGTGGAGCGTGGGCGCCGAGGATAGCGGCAGCGCGGCAGGACAGGTAAGTATGCTTTTTTTAAGTGGCTGGGTGGCTTGGGGCCTACCGGAGGATCCTCCGGTCCTCTGGTGGGCCAGTCCGACACTGTATATACTGTATACTGTTCTTCAGAGTATAGTCTTTAAAAGGACTGTTGGGGCTTCCTAACCTAACTCCTAACTAACTGCTTGCTGCACACACTACACTAGCTAACACTGTCTGTCTCTTCTCCTTCCCAAAGCACAATGAGGCTGATGCTGCAGGTCCCTACCTTATGTAAATTTAGGTCACATGTCACTGCCAGCCAATCACTGCTGGGGAGGTATAGGGGCTGTTACATCACAGCAGGCGTTCCCACAGGCTTCCCTTTGATGCTGATTGGCTGAAAAAACCGGGCATTTCAAACTTGCAGTGACGCACGAATAATCACGAGACCGCGCTGCCTCGGGATGCCGAGCCGAAGCGGGCAATATTCGTGCGAATCACGAATATTGCCGCTTCGATTCGCTCATCACTAATATATAGTTTTGTAGGAAAATATTCAGTAAAACTTGTCTTAATAATTAAAATTTCTGCTCATTCTACGTGTAGGAGTCCAGAGGATGGTCTTATCAATGATTGACAGCCATATCTTTATGCACAGTTATGCAGGGTAGGCTGCTTGTCACTAGGACAACTAGGAATAGTACCATCCACTGGACTCCTAAGCCCATAATGAGCAGGTATTGAATCTTTTGATACATAAATATATCAGTCTGCTCAGCTCCTCCTGGTCTATAACATGCTGCCTGCAGATCAAGCACCATGATCAATAAAGGTTCCCTTTAAACATATGGATTGGTTTCCATGATCAGGCAGAGTAGCTATAGGTTGTGCGGGATGCCACAGCCACAACTAAGCATTGGCGCCGTCTGGAGAGCTGTCACTATTTGTGGGCAAGGTAATAAGGACCCTCACTGTCTCTCCTAGGAGTCCTGTTAAGGATTAGGGTGCATTTACATGACCATACCTGTATGCATTCCTTTTTGAGGTCCGCAAAAGGCAGATCTGCAAAAATTTGGTTGACGTCCATGTTGCATCTGTTGTGTTGCAAAAAATGCCTATTCTTTCCATACGGACATATGGATATAGACAGCACAAGACCAAAAATACAGTCGTGTGAATGGGGGCTTACTCTGCTTTTTACTCAGACATCCTGCTCAATATCATAGAAACCTATATATCATAATCTTCAGCATCTCTTCCATATGCAGCTCAGATAAAGCAACAGGTTTACTTTAAGTCTGTGAATAACTTATATAATTCTCATAATAATCACTGTATAAGTCACATACCATTATTTTGTAGAAGAAGAAAAAATTCCAATGAAGTACATCAGAGCCCAATTCAGAAATCCATCTGTTACTCATAAAGGTCAAGCAGTATCTGAATTGGCCCAAAAGTACCACTGAAATCATGCTCTAATCACTGCTTCATTCAGCTGCCATTGAAATTTTTTTCCTTAGCTAACAAAAATAATGTGCTCATGATAAACACTTTCAGGAGTTGAGCCACAGCAATTTACATCAACGTTTGCCCATTTTTGTTCTGTAATATACTCTCTTTGACATTGATTTATTTATTTTTTTTAAATTTAGGAATACTGGAGATGCGCACACATATGACCAATCTGTATGTCAAATACTGGAGATGTCCACATATACAGTACCTTGAAAAAGTATTCATACCCCTTGAACGTTTCCACATTTTTTCACATTATACCCACAAACCTAAATGTATATTATTGGGGTTTTATGTAATAGAAGTGTGCATGCATTTGTATTCACCCTCCTGTACTCTGATGTCCCTAAATAAAATCCAGTGTGACTAACTGCCTTCAGAAGTCATCTAATTAGTAAATAGAGTCCATCTGTGTGTAACTTATTCTCCGTATAACTACTACTGTTATATGAAGGCTGCAGAGTTTTGTTAAAGAAACTTTATTCCTGACCTGTCGGTTGTGTTCCTTGGTTCTCTTGATGCTGTTTGATCACTAATGTAGTGATCAAACAGCATCAAGAGAACCAAGGAACACAACAGACAGGTCAGGAATAAAGTTGTGGAGAAGTATAATGCATGGTTAGGTTATAACAAAATATCCCAAGCTCTGAATATCCCATGGAGCACTGTTCAACCCCAAGTGGGCCTTCACTTGGCAAATGAGGTTCAATATAGATAAATGTAAAGTTATGCACTTGGGGGCGAATAATGTGCATGCAGCATATGTCCTAGGGGGAGTAAAATTAGGAGAGTCACTTGTAGAGAAGGATCTGGGTGTATTAGTAGATCGTAGATTAAATAACAGTATGCAATGCCAGTGAGCTGCCTCTAAGGCCAACAGAATTTTGTTTTGTATTAAAAGAGGTATGGACTCGCGGGACAGGGATTTAATATTGCCACTATACAAAGCATTGGTGCAGCCTGAACTGGAATACACAGTTCAGTTCTGGGCACCAGTCCATAAAAAGGATGCCCGGGAGTTAGAAAAGGTACAGAGGAGAGCCACTAAACTCATAAAGGGCCTGGAAGATCTTAGTTATGAGCAAAGATTAAATGAACTGAATTTGTTTAGCCTTGACAAAAGACGTCTAAGGGGGACATGATTAACCTGTAAAAATATATATACGGACCATACAAAAAATATCAAGGGAAGCTATTCTGTGTTAAACCCCCTTAAAAACAAGAAGCCACTCCCTACGACTGGAGAAAAAAAGATTCGGTCATAAGAGGTGACAAGCATTCTTTACAGTAAGGTCTGTGAATCTCTGGAGTAGCCTGCCGCAGAAGCTGGTCACAGCAAATACAGTAAATGGCTACAAAAAGGGTTTAGATTACTTTTTTAATTCAAAATAAAATTGAAGCTTATGACAATGTATAGACATCTTGTTCTGCTCACCCTTTCCCTTGGCCCAACCTCTTTTTAAAAGGAAGATGGACATTGATCCAGGGATCGATACAGCAGGATTACAGGTTGGACTTGATGGACTTGTGCCTTTTTCCAACCTTAACAACTATGTAACTATGTAACTATGTAACCCATCATCCTAAAATGGAAGGAGTACACTATATGGCACAACTGCAAACCTACCATACTATTGTTGTCCACCTAAACTCACAGCCCAGGCTAATTAGAGAAGCAGACAAGAGGCCCATGGTCACTCTGGAGAAGCTGCAGAGATCCACAACTCAGGTAGGATAGAGTTGCACAAGACAACTATTAGTTGTGAACTTCACAAATCTGGCCTTTATGGAGTGGCAAGAAGAAAGACATTTTTGAAAGCAAGCCATAAGAAGTCCCATTTGCAGTGTGCCACAAGCCATGTAGGGGAAACAGCAAACCATACTCTCTACGTATGTATGCCACTGCCACATATACCACCATACCGTATTGCAAATGCTTAAGACTCCCACACACATATGACTATACTGTATTACAGATACTGGAGATGTCCAAAACGACTAAACCATATTACATTTACTGGAGGTGTCCACACATATGACTATACCATGTTACAAACCAATGTAATGATATTTGTATCACACATGACTGCACTTGGGAATATTTATCCTAAATATCAGCCTCGAAATCCACCAGAAAAAATCATTCTCTCCTGGAGCAGATATTAATTTTTCGTGGCGGTGTATAAACATGGGTTAGTCCTGGGTGTGTTTCTTTCAATAATTTTACCAGATGTCAGCTCTTACTCCTGGGAAAGCTTTTGATTTGAAATGGTAGAAGTTAAAAGATGCGAAATGCTGCCAAGCTATTTTTCACAGACAAAGCATGCAGGGTAAATGATAGCTTGAATCATGCAGTAACTTGTATTATTTGTGCTTTCACCAGTTAGAATTAGTAATCATATGAAGGCAGGGACTGGCGCATATTGTTCACAGGCCTCAAAGCGGTATGATCACAGTGTTGGAATCATTATTTTATGACTATTAAGGTAATTTATTGTCTGCCAGCCTGTTATACTGTGCATTGTGACTGTGACTGCTACTTATGCCATGTTTGAGTATGTATTTTATGATCCCTCCTGCTGAGTCAGATTGCTTTTTTTTTCTTAATTCATGACACAGTAATGTTTGATGTACGTCAGCACACTTCATGTCTGATTTCAAATATTCTGACAGCTTTTAAGGGCTGACATCAATGCCGTTTTGCCTCGTAAAAGCTCTTGAACTTATTTTATTTTAAATTATACCACTTACTTGAATGGGAAAATATTTTAACCATGAGGCAATTAACATTTATAGAGAACTTACTTCACAAATTAAAAAAAATATATTGCTGGAAGTAAAATTCTATTTGAGTATTTCTAAGGCTACTTTCACATCTACGTTTTTCCTTTCCGCTATTGAGATCTGTCATAGGATCTCAATACCGGATGAAAATGTTTCAGTTTTGTCCCCATTCATTGTCAATGGGGACAAAACTGAACTGAACGGAATGCACCAGAATGCATTCTGTTCCATTTGGTTGCATTGCCATGGCGGATAAAAACAAGCATTTTTGAGTGCGTCACGGGTTGCGGAGAAAGATGGATCCAGCATGAAACACAATGTAAGTCAATGGTGCCAGATCAGTTTTCTCAGACACAAAAGAAAATGGATCCAGCACCCATTGACTTACAGTGGTTTTAGTTCCACTGTATCTTGGTCATTTTAGAGATAATACAACTGGATCCGTTCATAATGGATACAGCTGGTTGTATTATCCTAATGGAACCATGACAGATCCAGCAAAAATGCAGATGTGAAAGTAGCCTAAGTTGTTTTGAAGGGGTTCTCCACTTTAAACAATCCTCATTTATTAGGAGGGTCCCTTGACAATAAGTTGATCGCAAAGTGTCCCCTGCTGGAGCCCCCAACAATCAGCTGTAATCTGTGGGAAATTGAGGGGCAAGTGTTCAGGTTCTCAGCAGCGCTAATACAAACGAAATGGAGCATTGCACAGTAAACATTCAAATTAATAGGTTGTCTGTGCAATAAAGGACAGGTCCTCCAGAGCAAAAGATACTCTTTTGAGCCAATCTCTGCTCTGATCAACAAATGAGGATCGTGCACAGAGGATTCTTCCTCTGTAAGTTTCCAAATAGTGCCTATGAAAACGGGTTTTCTAAACTAGGCATCTATTTTAGCATCCTTTACCGGTAAGAGGCCATGGGTGACAAGATCAGTCATGGTGATGCTCATAGAGGTTGTGTTCCTCTTTCCATACAACCTGGATATACTGAACATCTGCATTATTATCGAATGTACCTGTAACTATGACAATAGAAATTTGTGCAAAAGCTATACATTTTTTCCTGCCATATCTTGATCTTCCATGTAGAAAGCTAAAATAATTGAGAAGACACTAAATAAAATGCTATGTTACTTCTCATATCAAGTGGAAATGACTGGAGATGTTACCCTGGTAATTTCTTTGCCATCAGTCTTGATTTTGCCCCATGTTATGAAAAAAATCCAACAGATCCTTCGGTAGACCTTTTTTTCATGAACATTCTATGTGGGGTGCTTGCAGGGACAACTGAAGCCCCATATTTGCTTTCAAAAATTTTACCAATGCTTGAGGATTGTCTCTTTATATTGTACCTTCCTCTCATCAAGAATTTTTTTGGGAAAAAAGTATACTCTCTCTTTGAACTGCTCCAGGTCTATAAAATTAAACCAATCAGATCCCCACAATCTTTAGTCCTCAAAATGAAAACGTCATAGATAGGGGGAGATTTATCAAAACTGGTGCAAAACAAAACTGGCTTAGTTTCCCATAGCAACCAATCAGATTCCACCTCCACTGTTTTCAGAGCTCCTTTGGAAAATGAATGGTGGAATCTGATTGGTTGCTATGAGCAACTAAGCCAGTTCTGCTTTACACCAGTTTAGATTAATCTACCTCATAGATCTTAAAAGACTAGTGACTCTGCTAGTACTTTTAAAGGGCATCTGTAAGCAGATTTGTACCTATGACACTGGCTGGCCAGTTACATGTGCACTTGGCAGCTAAAGGCATCTGTGTTGCTGAGAACAATTAGGTTTTAATATATGCAAATAAGCCTCTAGCGCAGGGATCAGCAACCTCCAGCTCCAGCTGTTCTGGAACTACAACTCCCAGAATCCTCCTTTCACTTCTATGGGAGAAACAAGAACAGCAAAGTAAATGTGCATGCTGGGAGTTGTAGTTTTATGGCAGCTGGAGTGTTGAAGGTTGCTGTTCCCTGCTCTAGGAGCAGATCTGCTGACAGAGGCCCTTTAAATTTTGCAGAGTAATATTTTTTCTTTGTCAGGGAATAGTTAATAAGCTTACGGGTGAAAAAAGAGGTTTTGTGAAATTCTAGTGGTTCTACAGAATGTCTTCACAATGTGAATCATCGCTAATAAATTAGCTTCTCTACAGCCGTCTCCCTCTCTCATACAGATAATGATCAGAAACGTCTTTATTAGAAAAATCCCAACATTGTCCCTGCCATTAACAGGAGGGGTACGATCACGCCTAGTCTAGTTTGATGTGTGGTTACGTATAGAGAACATACTTTTATTCTGTGCTGTTAAAAAGTCACTATTATATCCGTCACCGCTTTTATGTACAGTAGAAAGCCAATTCCGTATAATAAAAGCTCTGCCTGGATTCAGCAGTTTAGCGCTGTGTGCTGTCTGTACAAGCAAATGAAAGGATAAAGTTCTGTAATGTTATTAATATATTAATATTTCATCTACCATGAGAGTAACTCTTTAATTCATTTAAGCCTGGGGTAATTTTGGACTTCAGGACACAATTTAGCTGTTTTCACACGTGTTAGTTTAACCCCTTCAGGACACTGGCAGTTTTCACTTTATGGACCGGGAATAATTTTGCAAGTCTGGCATGCGTCACTTTATGTGGTAATTAGCGTTGATCGAATGATGTTAGGACTGCTCTATCTGAACCCGATTTTTAAAAAACTTAATTTACAATATGCGTTCTCTACCGCAGTAAAATGTATGGGCTCCCCTGAGGCCTTCTTCTAGCCACATAATGCAAGACTTTCTTAGTCTCGTGCCTGTGACGTTCCAGTTCGGGTTCTGCGCATACATTAATGTTTCCAAATCTGTAGCCGAACTTGGGTTTTTGCCTAATTCACAAAGCTGAGACGGCACGAGTCTAAGCAAGTCTCAGGTTACTTGTGGCTAGAAGAAGAAGGCCTCAGCGGAGCCCATACATTTTACTGTGGTAAGGAGAGCATATTATAAACACATTTTTTAAATTAATCGAGTTCAGATAGAGCAGTCCGAACCCGATTCGCTCAACAGTACACTAGTGATAATACCTTAGGAAAGCTTTTACTTATCAATCTCATTCTGAAATTTTTTTCCCATGACACCATGTACGTGAGATCACCCATAATGCCATGCAGCCAGCCATCCCCTGTGATGTCACAGCCCTATAAAAGCCTCATCCCGCAAGGTCACCATTTCACTGTGAACAGAGCATAGGGAGACACATGGCAAGCGATAGTGTTTTAGAAAGCTTTCTAATTGTAGAATATTAGATAGGGAGTGCTGGGACAGTGTAGGGAGAGCATAGGGAGTGTTTTTAGACACTGTAGGGAGAGAATAGGGAGAGCATAGGAAGACTGCAGGGACAGTGCAGGAACAGTCAGGCTCAGTGTAATTGCCCTGTGCATCTTATTCAACTGCTGCGCCATTCATTCTTATTATACATAGATTTACTGTGCATCAGACTCATGGTTAACAGGAAGTCTAATGTATAGGCCATTTATCTAGTTCACCTGCTGCGCCATTTATACTTAATCTGTTTTGTTATACATAGACTTACTCTGCATCAGACTTAGTCTCAACAGGTAGTCGAATATAAAGGCATGTTTATCTAGTACACTTGCTGCACCATTAATACTTAATCTGTTCTATTATACATATACGTATTGTACGTCAGACTCATTGTCAACAGACAGTCTAACATATAGGCACGTTTATTTACAGTCATGGCCAAAAGTTTTGAGAATGACACAAATATTATATTTTCACATGATCTGCAGCCCTCTGGTTTTTATGTGTGTTTGTCAGATGTTTTTATCACATACAGAAATATAATTCCAATCATATTATGAGTAACAAACGCTTATATTGACAGTTAGAATGAGTTAATGCAGCAAGTCAATATTTGCAGTGTTGACCCTTCTTCTTCAGGACCTCTGCAATTCTCCCTGGCATGCTCTCAATCAACTTCTGGACCAAATCCTGACTGATAGCAGTCCATTCTTGCACAATCAATGCTTGCATTTTGTCAGAATTTGTAGGTTTTTGTTTGTCCACCCGTCTCTTGATGATTGACCACAAGTTCTCAATGGGATTAAGATCTGGGGAGTTTCCAGGCCATGGACCCAAAATCTCTATGTTTTGTTCCCTGAGCCATTTAGTTATCACCTTTGCTTTATGGCAAGGTGTTCCATCATGCTGGAAAAGGCATTGTTGATCGCCAAACTGCTCTTGGACGGTTGGGAGAAGTTGCTCTCGGAGGACATTCTGGTACCATTCTTTATTCATGGCTGTGTTTTTAGGCAAGACTGTGAGAGAGCCGATTCCCTTGGCTGAGAAGCAACCCCACACATGAATGGTTTCAGGATGCTTTACAGTTGGCATGAGACAAGACTGGTGGTAGCACTCACCTCGTCTTCTCCGAATAAGCTGTTTTCCAGATGTCCCAAACAATCGAAAAGGGGATACATCAGAGAAAATGACTTTACCCCAGTCCTCAGCAGTCCACTCCCTGTACCTTTTGCAGAATATCAGTCTGTCCCTGATGTTTATTCTGGAGAGAAGTGGCTTCTTTGCTGCCCTCCTTGAGACCAGGCCTTGCTCCAATAGTCTCTGCCTCACAGTGCGTGCAGAGGCCTGCTGCCATTCCTGAGCAAGCTCTGCACTGCTGGTAGCCCGATCCCGCAGCTGAAACACTTTTAAGAGACGGTCCTGGCGCTTGCTGGTCTTTCTTGGGCGCCCTGGAGCCTTTTTGGCAACAATGGAACCTCTCTCCTTGAAGTTCTTGATGATGCGATAGATTGTTGACTGAGGTGCAATCTTTCTAGCTGCGATACTCTTCCCTGTTAGGCCATTTTTGTGCAGTGCATTGATGACTGCACGTGTTTCTTTAGAGATAACCATGGTTAACAGAAGAGAAACAATGATGCCAAGCACCAGCCTCCTTTTAAAGTGTCCACCTGTGTTAATGGAGCAATCACTGAAACGATGTTAGCTGGTCCTTTTAAGGCAGGGCTGCAATGATGTTGAAATGTGTTTTGGGGATAAAGTTCATTTTCTAGGCAAATATTGACTTTGCAAGTAATTGCTGTTAAGCTGATCACTCTTTATAACATTCTGGAGTATATGCAAATTGCCATTATAAAAACTGAAGCAGTAGACTTTGTAAAAATTAATATTTGTATCATTCTCAAAACTTTTGGCCATGACTGTAGTTCACCTGCTGTACTATTTATACTTAACCTGTTCTGTTATACATAGACTTACTGTGCACCAGGCTTAATGTCAATAGGCGATCTGATATATTAGTGCATTTATCTAGTATACTTGCTAGACCATTAATACTTAATCTGATCTGTTATGCATAGACTTATGGCGCATCAGACTCATTGACAACAGGCGGTCTAATATATAGGCATTTTTATCTAGTTCATGTGCTGCGTCATTCACACTTAATCTGTTCTGCTATACATAGACTTACTGTGCATCAGACTCAGCATCAACAGGCGGTCTAATATATAGGCACGTTTATCAAGTTCACCTGCTGCGCCATGGCCAACAGACAGTTGCTTGGACCCTCAAAAGGAACAGACAAACAGACAATGGAAAAAATGTTGCTGTAGCCGGCACAAGTAGCATCAGAAGAAGGGGTGGAGGCAGCAGAAGCCGCAGCAACGGGCCAGAGCTGCCACTGTCATCCAGCGATCATGTTTTGATCAACAATCCAGCTGTACTAGAATGGTTGACTCACTCTTCAACATCATCTCAGGTGACAACATCTCTTCCGACACCACACTTGGTTGGCATGACCCAGGACCAACCTCTGTTTCCTCACCTGTCCTGCAACTGCCTCTTTCTTTTGCTGCTCCTTCAGCTCGGGAAGTGATGCATCCTGACGGCTTTGCTCTGCTTTTCAGTGAGGACGAACTTAGTGAGGACAGTGAGCAGCTACAGGCCAGCACAGACTTGGAGAAGAGGTCCACTGCATCCTCCAGCAGGGTTGAATAAGTGGGATATTTGGAGCGAAACACGCCTGGGGTAGACCATCTGCTTCTTAGGAGCCTACTTGTCAGGAAAGAACTAGCTGTGCACGAGTTCATAAAGACAGCACCAGGCAGTCAGCAAGCAGTGTTGGGTGTAAAATGCCATACTCAACAGTGTGGGAATTTTTTATCAATTCACTGGAGGACATTACCATGATGGTATGCAATATGTGGGCACAAGGTGAAGCGCAGTCAGGGTGCCAATGTTGGCATCACAGCCCTGTGTCAACACATGGAGCGTCACTATAAAATGGCCTGGGAAAACCATGGCACTAATGTAGTCATACAGCCTAATGTAGCAACCGCTGCATTTCCCAGTGTCCTACACCCCTTCTCCAGCAATCAGGGCTCCTCAAAGCTTTCCTTCCTTCCTATCACCTATTGCTCATGATGCTCCTTGTACTCTTCGTCATGTGTTTCGTCAGCAACATCAGTATGCATGCACTCATCCAACGGCGCACCTGGCCAAGTTACTGGTACTACAGTCCCTGCCTTTTCATTTTGTGGACTCTGCACATTTCAGAGAACTGATGGCTTGTACCCACCCAAGGTGGAGAGTCCCAAGATATCACTACTTCTCTTAAAAAGGCTGTAACAGCCCTGTACACATACAGTACCTTGCGAAAGTATTCGGCCCCCTGGAACTTTTCAACCTCTTGCCACATTTCAGGCTTCAAACAAAAAGATATAACATTTTACATTTTTGGTGAAGAATCAAAAACAAGTGGGTCACAATTGTGAAGTGGAACAAAATTTATTGGATCATTTAAACTTTTTTTGTAATAATAAAACTGAAAAGTTGGGCGTGCAAAATTATTCGGCCCATTTACTTTCAGTTCAGAAAACTCACTCCAGAAGTTCATTGAGGATCTCTGAATGATCCAATGTTGTCCATTTGACTGATGAAGATAAATAGAATCCACCTGTGTGTAAACAAGTCTCCGTATAAATGCACCTGCTCTGTGATAGTCTCAGGGTTCTGTGTAAAGCACACAGAGCATCATGAAGACCAAGGAACACACCAGGCATGTCCGTGATACTGTTGTGGAGAAGTTTAAAGCCGGATTTGGATACCAAAAGATTTCCCAAGCTTTAAACATCCCAAGGAGCACTGTGCAAGCGATCATATTGAAATAGAAAGAGTATCAGACCACTGCAAATCTACCAAGACCCGGCCGTCCCTCTAAATTTTCATCTCAAACAAGGAGAAGACTGATCAGAGATGGAGCCAAGAGGCCCATGATCACTCTGGATGAACTGCAGAGATCTACAGCTGAGGTGGGAGAGCCTGTCCATAGGACAACAATCAGTTGAACACTTCACAAATCTGGCCTTTATGGAAGAGTGGCAAGAAGAAAGCCATTTCTCAAAGATATCCATAAAAAGTCTCGTTTACAGTTTGCCACAAGCCACCTGGGAGACACACCAAACATGTGGAAGAAGGTGCTCTGGTCAGATGAAACCAAAATTGAACTTTTTGGAAACAATGCAAAACGATATGTTTGGCATAAAAGCAACACAGCTCATCACCCTGAACACACCATCACACTGTCAAACATGGTGCTGGCAGCATCATGGTTTGGGCCTGCTTTTCATCAGCAGGGACAGGGAAGATGGTTAAAATTAATGGGAAGATGGATGGAGCCAAATACAGGACCATTCTGAATGAAAACCTGTTGGAGTCTGCAAAAGACCTGAGACTAGGACAGAGATTTATCTTCCAACAAGACAATGATCCCAAACATAAAGCAAAATCTACAAAGGAATGGTTCAAAAATAAACTTATCCAGGTCTTAGAATGGCCAAGTCAAAGTCCAGACCTGAATCCAATTGAGAATATGTGGAAAGAGCTGAAAACTGCTGTTCACAAACGCTCTCCATCCAACCTCAAAGAGCTCAAGCTGTTTTGCAAGGAAGAATGGGCAAGAATTTCAGTCTCTACATGTGCAAAACTGATAGAGACATACCCCAAGTGACTTGCAGCTGTAATCCAAGCAAAAGGTGGCGCAACAAAGTATTAATGTAAGGGGGCCGAATAATTTTGCATGCCCCACTTTTCAGTTTTATTATTACAAAAAAAGTTTAAATGATCCAATAAATTTCGTTCCACTTCACAATTGTGACCCACTTGTTGTTGATTCTTCACCAAAAATTTAAGATGTTATATCTTTTTGTTTGAAGCCTGAAATGTGGCAAAAGGTTGAAAAGTTCCAGGGGGCCAAATACTTTCACAAGGCACTGTATGTTGAGCAGAAGGTAGTCCGGTCCCTAAGTCTGTCAGCGGTTGGTACAGTTCATGCCAGTGCCGACGTGTAGAGCTATAACTGTGGTAAAGGACAATATATGTCCTTTACAGTCCACTGGATAAATGTGGTTCCCGTCCAGGCACATCAGAAACTTGGACAGGTGATAGCAATGCTGCCTCTGCGTTCTAATCATGGGATTTCTGTGCCAATGTCCCTATTTGCCTCCTCATCCTCCACATTTTCAGCACGACATAGTCATGCAGTCCTGCACCTGGTCAGCCTGGGAAAACATTTTCCCACCAGGGAGGAACTGCTCCACATCATCAACCAAAAAATCAATTCCTGACTGTCTCCTTGCCAACTGGAGATAGGAACCATGGTCACTGATAATGGGAAGATCATTCTGTCTGCATTGCGTCAATCTGGTCTTGTCACCCAGTTCCTCAAGTCTTTCAGCCAACTGCAAGATATCTTAAATTTCAAGCAAACTATGCATGCACTACTGCCACTCTTACCATGCAAAACATGCCCTCCTTGACCCGCAAAGGCAGAATGGTGTTCCCCTACATTGCCTCATACCTCCACACATTGGAACTCCACACTCCACATGTTGGACTGACTGTATGATCAGAGAAAACCCGTGACCGATCTCTTGAAGATGCAGACAGACAAGACTACTCCCTGGTGTAACTTTGATGTTAGACACTGGCAGCTCATGTGTCACACCTGACATTTGCTCAGACCCTTTGAGGAGGCCACTTTATTTGTTGGTCACCAGGAGTATGAGATGAATGGTGTCATTCCATTCCCTGAAGTCCTGGAAGGGATGCTGTTAATTCTGACTGGTGAGGGGACAGAAGACGTGGTGCCTACATCTCATGGCCACCTGTGCCCCATGGAGACTGAACTGGCACAGGAGAAGGATGAGGACAAGGAGGAGGACAAAAATGCTCAGGAATTCTATACAGAACTAGGTGGTTTAACTACCCAAGCGACAGGAAAGGAGCAGGAGGAGCTAGAAGGGAACAACGAAGATGACGCAGATGATCCTGACATACCATGGCAGTATCCAGTGGAGATAGAAGCAGGGAGTCCCTCTGAGTACCTTGCGCAAATATACAGATGCATGCAGAGTTGCTTGTGTAGTGACAGCCGCATTATCACCACTAGGCAGAGTGATGATTATTGGCTCTCCACAATGTTAGACCTTTGCTACCAGTCCAAAATGGGCGCCTTTTTTACACCTTCTTAGAGGGATGAAAAACTCAACTACTATCGAGGCATCCTTTGTAGTTGATTGGTTGCTGCCTACATGTGCCATCGCCCATTCTCACGAAGGTCTAATCAGGGGACCTTCTGAGCTCATGATTCACTTCCATAACTGCTGGAGGGGGGTGGGCGGACAGAAGCTGCACCAGCTCCATCATCAGCAACTTAAGTCTTGAGTTTCTGATGAGCAGTTTACTTCAGCCATCTATTGAAGAAACCACTCAGCAGAAGCAGGACATGGAACAGAACCTGAACCAGCAGGTGGTGGCTTGCGTGGACTGCACCCTGTCACCCCAGATCCACTATTGTGGCTCTTCATGTTGTTGCCACCATCACCACTTTGTTACGGGGACAGTAGTGTCCCTGTTTGGCTGTGTTTACATCACCATTTATTTTTCCATTCTGATCCATCAGAAGAACTGAAAAATAACAAAAGAAACAGGTCCTGTCATTTGAGCATCCATAAGGCCTCTATTTCACCGTCAGGATTTGATCATGATTTGAAAGCCAAAAGCAGGAGTAAGTTAGAAACACAGAAGACTTGCAAATATTCCCATATTCAAATTTTATTTCTGTTTTGGACCCACTCCTGTTTTTGCTTTACCAATACTGATTAAATCCAGATGCAAAAAACTGATCATGTGATAGAGGCCATTAAATTCCTGCATGCAGGATTTCTTTTCCACCTGAATAAAACCGATTTCAGGTGAAAATGGCCAAAACTCTTGCAAGAGCATGAGGCCTCTATCACACAGTCAGTATTTTACATCTGGATTTGATCATGATTTGGAAGCCAAAGCAAGAGTGGGTCAAAAACACAGAACAGATGAAAATATTTCCATCACATGTTATCTCTGTTTTGTACCAACTGCTGTTTTTTACTTACGAATACTGATCAAATGCTGACCAAATACTGAAGCGGATTCTCAAAATACTGCTTTTTTTATCTGTTCTTCTGACGAATCAGAGCAATGGAAAAATAAACAGTGATGTGAACATAACTGACGCAACGGTCTCTTGTGCCGCAATCTGCGACTTTTCCCCTCTCACGCCAAGTCTAAAAAAGTGGTTGTCGCGTGGGTGGGGACGGGCCTGCAGGCCCATCTCATTCATCATTTTATACACCTGTTTTAGGAGCAGAAAATTGTCTAAATGTAAGCCAGCAAGGAAGCTGGCTTACATTTAGACTGGCGCTGGATGTGCCAAAATTGTGGAGGCCTGTGTCTCTTCATAACTTCGGCTGATCCACCACCAGATATAGAGGTTATTAAGACTGGAGTCTAAAAGGCAGTTTAAATTACCCCCCTATATGTCTACTTTATGTTGACATCATTTTGCAATTGCCATTTTATTTTTTAGGTTGTTAGAAGGCTTAGAATTTTAGAAGCAATTTTTCAAATTTTCAAGAAACTTTACAAAACTGACCTTTTTAAGGACCAATTCAAATTTAAATAGAGTGCTGAGTCCCTGGATCAGAATCTGATAGGTCCATAGACTCGGCACTCCATAGGAGAGGAAATAAACTGCGCAGTAACTGGACAGCTGGGCTGTCATTCAGTCTGCTACTAATCTCTCCCAGCACACACACACTGTGGGGAGAAATAGAGCATTGCGCTCTGTTGCTTGTGACGCAACCTGCGTCACTTGGGGGCATGTCTCAGCAGCGCGTCTCTCCTAGCATGCAGGTCCCTGAGCTGATACTCGCGTCACTGGAGCCCGGCCAGGTGGTAAGTAGGTTACAAGAAAGCACTCATAAATGGTCCTTTACACTGTTCAAAGCTGATTTGAGGTACTTTGTAAACACTAAAGCAAAATGGAGGTAAAATGTTTTTTTGTACAGATTTTCAATTTTTTCCCCTGTAACAGAGCAAGGGTTAACAGAAAAACAAACTTTAATATTTAATATATTTAATATTTATTACCTTGATTCTGCAGTTTACAGAAACATCCCATATGGAGTCATAAACTGCTGTATGGGCACATCGTGGGGCTCAAAAGAAAATGAGCACCATATTATTTTTTAGTCCGATTTTACTGAAATCATTCTCAGGTACCATGTCACATTTGCAGAACCCCTGAGGTATTAGTACAGTGTAAAACCCCCAAAAATTTCCATTTTGAAAAGTAAACCCTTCACAGAATTCACCTAGGGGTAAAGTGATTGACTTGATGCCACAGGTGCTTCACAGAATTTTTTAAGATTAGGACAAGTAAATAAAAATGACATTGTATTTCAATTATATGTCACATTTGAAGAGACCCTGGAGGTACCCCTACAGAAGTAAAGTTGAGCTCAATCTGGAACTCCTGACTCTCCATGACAGAGAATGATAGGGTGAAATTAAATGTTCACCTGATATTTTTGTTCTCCCAGGGAATAAGCTGCCACCAGAAGACTATGGCAGCGGTTTCTCCTCTTTCCCCATTGAATACACATACACATTCAGCTGAACCATGCATGTATATGCAGGAGAGATAGCTGTTAGCGAAGCAGTAGGTATTGAATGTGTATGGCCAGCTTTAATCTGCCCCTGCTCATGTCTGTCTTGTCTGTCAGCTTGTCTGACTCATTGCTATCTACATAGATATGAACAAAGGAAGTGGTATGATAGATTAGCAAATCAGGATTTTTGTGTTGCTGGCTGTGCTTACTTTATTAGGGCATACATACAAAGAGGATCCACAGCACACTGAAAAATTGATACAAAAGACTTTATTACATACACTTTAGTTAGCAGTGGGTCGGCTGTCTATGGGTAATAGTAATAGCAGTAGTAGTGGTGTTACTAGTGGTAGTGGTAGGTTGGTCGCAGCAGTGGTGTGATGGCGACGGCAGCAGCTGTACAGAAAGTGATGGTAGGCAGGTTGCAGCAGTGGCATGATGGCGGTGGCAGCAGCTGTACAGAACATGATGGTAGGCAGGTCGCAGCAGTGGCATGATGGAGGCAGCAGCAGCTGTACAGAAAATGATGGTAGACAGGTCGCAGAAGTGGAATGATAGCACCAGGCAGGCAGACAGCACCAGTGGCAAGATGGGGTACAGCCAGCAAGGCTAGATTTATTCATCGTAATCAGCCGGAGGAATGTGAAAATCCTTCTAAATCCAGGCTTGGTTCATTTTGACAAAAGCGATGTTTTGGACACTGGCAGAGGACAGCTTGGTCCATTTGGGTGCCACCACACCCCCCACAGCGCTGAAAACCCTCTCTAAGATGACACTGGAAGCTGGGAAAGAATGAAGAAAGAGAGCATGTTGTGCTAGTTCAGGCCACTGTTTCAGTCGGCCTGCCCAGAAAACCATGGCGTCAGGGAACAGTGTATGCACCAGAGACTGCCCATAGTTTAGGTCAGTGGTGGCGAACCTATGGCACGGGTGCCAGAGGTGGCACTCAGAGCCCTCTCTGTGGGCACTCGCACCCTGGAAACAGTCTATGATGTACCAATATGCCTTAGACATTTCCTGCCATTCATCAGCACAGGGCATGCTATGAACGGCACAGGCAGCGCATTGAATGTAGGCAGGTTATTATAGCTAAATGAAAAAGTATCTGGAAGATATACTGTATTGGACTGTAGTATTCAGGTTACATTGCCTTGTTGGCACTTTGTGATAAATATTTGGGTATTGGGTTACAGTTTGGGGCACTCAGTCTGTAAAAGGTTCGCCATCACTGGTTTAGGTAGACCTGAACCTGGGCATTGAAGCGGGAGCTGTCGGCTTGCTGAGTGGCCTTAGCCTGATGCGGCATCTGGAAAAACTGCTCCATGATGTTGAGGAGACTGAAATGGCTGCTACTGCTACTACTGCTGTGGCTTCTGTTGCTTGTGGCACCGGGAGGGGGTCGACTCTGCAGGAGACAGAGAGGGGACCACCTTGTTGAAGTTAGTGGGGTGACAGCCAGCGGGATGTTTGCTGCGTGATATACTTGAGTAACTATTCATCGATGTGGCTACTCTCTGACAGGCCGATCAGTTCCAGCATGGCATGGCAATGCTTGACACGTGATAGGAAGGAGAGGTAGTGCGAGGGACCCTGTGCCCTGCTGTTGGGGATAGGGACATGTCAATGGAGGAGGCGGATAAGTGCCTGGTGTGGGAGCCAGGCCAACACAAAAGTGTGTGCTTGTGTGCATAGGGGGGAGTCAAAACAACCTGGCCTCTTTGTCGTGGAGCTGCCTCTCCGCTGCAGCAAAAAACATTGACCCAGTGGGCTATGAAAGACTTGTACTGTCCCTGCCTGTAAGAGATGCTCCAGGTGCCCACCATGGCGTGAAACTTGCCGCACAGCGAGAATCGCAGGAAGCATCCGACATTGCCCGCCAAGTGAGAGTACAAGGCATGGATGGCTTTTTGGGAGAAATAATGCTGGCTAGGAATCTTCTAGCGTGGCTGAGCCCACATAAATAGCTCCCTAAAGGCATCAGACTCGACTAAATGGTACAGTAGCAGCTGCACCACCAACTTGGTGGGAATTAAGATTGTGCACAATCAAGGCAAGGATGGAAGGAGGAGCATGAGACGTGACGCGTGTCTCTGACGTCACGCACTGCGCCCGCAATGCCGCTCGTGAATGAAGTCGAGCCGGCGTTGGTCTGAGTTGAGCTGTGGCCAGGTCTAGTGCTAGAGACCCCGGAGCGCTGAAGGGGGCGAATCGCTGCGGGACGCTGTGGATGCCAGGGCGCCGAGGGCGGAAGCTGAAGCGTGGGAGCTGAGGGTTGATGCTGGGGCCGCAGCGCTGAGGAGTTTGAGGAGCAGAGACATCGACCACGTGCCTTTAAGTATGGGGAGAGGCGGACGCTGGCTTCAGGGGCGATTCAGGTATCCTTTACAGGGAGACATTGAGGAGGAACGAGGTCTGAATACAGCCTGATCCCTAGTGACTTGGTGGTAAAGCCTTCACTTCACTAATAAGAATTATTATAATATCCAGATACTTGTCCTGGTATGAAGAACTGGCCTTGGATAATGCGGTAGGATAAAGTTAACTAACAAACTAACATAGTGATTGCCGGAGAACTTGTTGTATTCTCCTGTTTGTCTGGACATTCATATAACACCTCTAAGTGCTAGTGGAGTGCTAAGTCAAGAATAGCCTGAAATAAATAGACCCAATCTGCCTTGCCTTTTCAGTATTGGTGTGCATCTATAATGAAATTCTCCGAATAAAAAAAAACAAACCCGTGACAGTTATTTACAAGATGTCCAGATCTAATACTAATAAGAGGGCCAGCAAAAACAATAGTGCTAACTCCTCACCTGTATCCAATTCTAGCAGTGAAAAAAAATTGGAGCAAATAAGAGAAAATACAGCTGAAAAGCTAAGTAAATTTGCCTTGCCAGCTTCCCCTAATGCATTACAACAACAAAAAAACAGCAAAAAGATAAAGACTGCATTAAAATTCTGAAAACTAAAAGAAGTTCCCAAGGGACTGATAGTATGCTTGTAATCAAACAGGAAGAAACGAGCGCAGAAGAAACGAGTATTATATACTGAGGAAGATCTCCCGGGAAATGTGGAGACAAATGAAGCTCCTACGTTGGCAGATATATTTGCAGAGAAAAAGTCATGTAACTGTGCTATAGGGGAAGTGACTATGCAGATAGGCAATGCCAGAGAGGAGATTAATTTATTACGGAGTGATGTGCAAATACATAAAGATAGAATGGAGGCAGCAGAAAATAGAATATCGGATGTAGAAGATGAAATGTTGAAACTAAAAACACAAATCAATAATTTAAAGAAGGAGAATAATAAGATGGGTCTAAAATTAATAGATCTAGAAAATAGATCAAGAAACGCTAACCTGAGGTGTGTGGGCCTTCCAGAAGGGGTGGAAGGCAAGGACATGGTCGAATTCAAACAAAAATGGCTAATTGAGATCTTTGGAGATTTCTCTGTCCCGTGTTTTGTAGAAAGAGCGCATAGGGTCAGAACAAAGGCATATGTCCCAGGCGGACGTCCCAGGTCAGTAATAATAAAATTTTTGTTATCTAAAGATCGGGACTTTGTATTACAGAAAGCAAGGAAGATGGAAAAAGTAGAATATAATGGAAATAATATCATGTTTTTCTCGGACTATGCCAACGTAAAAAAAATCTTAAGAGAGAATAAAATTGTCTACTCAATGATGTATCCGGCAAAATTACGGGTGGTTTGGAATGACATTGTAATGTTTTTTTTAAGCCCGGAGGAAACGCAGGAATGGATTGAGAACAATCTGAAAAAAAGAAAAATAAAATTAAGAGAACCTGGGACATTTTTCAATGGGACTAGCTAAGTAATATTATGGCTACGCAGGCTAGTAGTTAGTAGTGAATGATGTAATTCTTATGAGTGACGGTGGCGGGATGCTAGATAAGAAGTGCATCTGGAGGGTGTTGATTACTCACCTGCAGATAGGCTGTTTAGAAGGGTGGAGGGGAGAGGGGGGGGAGGTAGTAACTTTGGCACCAGTTAGTAGAGACTATCTGTTCCGGTATTTCCTCAGACCTAGGCACGTTTGCCTGGGTTTATGTCCCGGGCTCCTCACCCTGGGTTTTGGAGGGGGGGAAGCGGAGACGCAGGTTATGTTGAATAGTATACAGCTTTTTGGTAAAGTTTGATGAAAGTTGTGTCCTGGAATGTAAGAGGATTAGGTGACAAGTTGAAAAAAAAGATGGTGGTGGACTTATTGGGGAATTTCTTCCCAGCCATTATATGTTTACAGGAGACACATTTCATTGAGGAAAAAGTGAGTCCATTGAGATGGAAGTGGATAGGGGCTCAATATCATGTGTGTTATTCATCATATGCAAGAGGAGTGTCCATTTTGATTCATAAAGATCTGAATATAAAGGTGATAGATATTGTCATTGATAGGAAGGGGCTATATTTTTTTTTAAATGTATTATAGGGGATAGGATCTGGATGATTGCAAATGTGTATATACCGTCCCCACATTCTTCGGAGGCGCTATATACACTAAAGCGCCATCTAGATAACATACAAGATATTGCACTTTTATTGGTTGGGGATTTAAATGCTGTTGTTGACTATGAAAAGGATGTAAAAGGGAAAGGTAAAAATGTACTTAGTTTACACAAAAGGAATAATTTACAATTATTGTTAGCAGAGTTTGGGTGGGTAGATGTGTGGAGGGCAAATAACAAGGATAAGGAAGTGTTTTCTTGTTATTCAAATACGGACAGCACTTTTTCTAGAATTGATATGGTCATAACAGATAAAGAATCACAGAGTTATGTTACAAAAGTAAAGTATGTGGTTAGAGGGGTGTCGGATCATACACCTATCACAGCTATTATTAAAGACACAGAGAAGAAAATGTTTAGGTTTAAATTAAATAATTATTGGTTGGAAACCGTAGGGCAAATGGTAAAAATAAAACAAGAGATCACAAATTTTTTTGAGGTAAACAAGGGCTCAGCAGATATTGCGGGGGTATGGGAAACATTTACGGCCTATTTTAGGGGTATCTATATAAGGGAAATATCACATGTTAAAAACAGGATAGGAATAAAATGGTTAAAATGAAAGAGGAAGTTCAGGAAACGGAGGATAGTTATTTAGCTGCCCCAAATGATGAAAATTAAAAAAAAAATGGGAAAATGCAATAGATACGTATAGAAATATGCTTCTGGTAGATGCAAAAAAAAGATGGATTCTCAAAATGAAAAATATCTCCTGGAAGCTGGAACCCCAGGTAAAATATTGGCGTCCTTGATAGCGAACCAATCAAGTAACTCCAAAATATGCAAAATAATAGGAAAAAGGGGAGGTATATGTAGTTCTCAAGAGGAGATATTAGAGGAGTTTGCAATATATTATGAGGATTTATACGAGAGTAAACAAGGAAAGGATGAAAGGGAGATAGAAAAGTATATTAATGAGATACCTCTGCCGAAACAGATAGATAATATTAAAAAGAGTAAAGCTCCAGGTATAGACGTTTTACCGTATGAAATTTCTGTAAAATATAGAGAGGTACTAACAAAAGAGTTATTGGATGTCTGGAATTTTTCCAAAAATCGAGGACAATTGCCCCCTACCACGAGAGAAGTGCTTATCACCTTGATTTTAAAACCAGATAAGGATGAAATAAGAATGGACTCATATCGCCCAATTGCTTTGATTAATACCGATCTGAAACTTTTGGCAGGGGTCCTGGCTGCACGTTTGAGGAAAGTTATACGTAAAATTGTGCACAGGGATCAGTCAGGGTTCATGCCAAATTGTGGCACACCGGATAATATCAGACACTTATTTATAAATATTCAAGCAACTCCCATAAATTCAGGAGAAAGAGCGGTAATATCGCTTGATGCAACAAAAGCTTTTGATACATTAGAATGGAGATATATTTGCAAGGTTTTAAAACATTTTGGGTTTGGGGATAACTTTATTGATTGGATTAAACTTTTGTATAAAGATCCAATAGCTAGAGTGTTAATCAATGGAGAGGTCTCAAGACCATTTAAGATGTGCAGAGGTTCAAAACCTCTGTCTCCATTGATATTTGCTATGGCATTGGAGCCTCTTGCATGTGAGATTGGGAATAATAAAAATATAGAAGGATTCTGTTATGGTGTAGTAGAGGAGAAAATAGCTTTATACGCTGACGATATTTTATTGTTTGTCCCTAATCAACTATCATTTGATTATATCCTTAAAACCTTTGAGGAATTTGGAAAATGCGCAGGGCTTGTAATAAATTGGTCCAAATCGGCAATGCTATCTATAGATGAGGATAGAATACAAGGTAATAGAGAATTAAAAATTATAAACCCGGGTCAGACCTTTAAATATTTAGGGATTAATGTATCTAATAATCTGGACAATTATGTTGAGCAGAATGTGACCCCCTTGCTACCAAAAATCAGGAAGAAAGTACATATATGGAAAAGAATGCCGTTACCTATGGCTGGAAGGATAGCGTTAATTAAGATGTGTTTATTACCTATGATAAATTTACGTTTTGAGTAACTCCCCGATAATGATAAAGGATAAAATATTTAAATTAATTGATAGCTTGTTCAGGGAACTAGTCTGGAGAGGTAGGCAGCCAAGAATGAAATTGAAATATTTAAAATATCTGGAAGGAGAAGGGGGTTGGGCTATACCGGACATGCAAAGCTATTATCTAGCGGCCCAGCTAAAGTATGTAATGGACTGGGAGAAAAATCAAACAAATAAGGAAATTATGAACTGTATAGATAAAGAACTAGCCAAAAATAATATATATGAAATTATGGAAATGGGTAAAATAAAAGGGAAGAGGTATGAAAAACTGCAGACTTGGAAATTAATGGATCTAGTATGGCAAAAAATAAAATTGATATTTGGGGTAAAAAGTGGGATGGATTTCACCCCAATATGGGGAAACCGACATCTCCCAGAAATAATTAACATTGAAAAGACATGTTGGCAACAACTAGGGATATATCAATGGGGACAGCTGTTTGCAAATCAGAAAATAAGAACGAAAGGAGAATTGAGAATAACGGACGGACAAATGAATAAATATAATTTTTATTACCTACAATTATTACACGCTTTAAAGAGAGAAAAAGAATATATAGGAGTAGATCCTACCCCGCAGATTGTAGATATGGTAAGGAAAGGGAAGATTACTAAAAAGGTGATATCTCAGTTCTACAAACTGATAATAAGACAGAAATTGGTTAAATCGCCTATGCCGACACCAGGGAAATGGGAAGGTGTTGTAAAACTAAGTAACCCCAGTCAGTGGACATCTATATACAGAGAAATTAAAAAAGTCTCAAAAAGTGCCATCCAGAGAATATCGCAGTTCTACATTGTCCAACGATTATATATAACCCCAAAAAAACTAGAGAAATTCTATCCTGGACAAAATAGCAAATGTAAAAGATGTGGTACAGATAAGGCAGATGATATACATCTGCTGTGGACCTGTTGGCATATCTCCAAATTTTGGGAGAACGTATGTGAGACGATAAATGAGTGCATGAGAGTTAAAGTAACACCTGAAATAAGTACATGCATATTGGGTCTATATGAGTTAAAGAAAGAAAAGGGTAAGGAAAAAGCAGTGAAAAAATTATTGTTCTATGCTAGAAAGTGCATTACAAGGGATTGGATAGCTGTAAGGGCACCTTCTATACAAAAATGGATCATGTACACAAATTTTTCAATCATGTGTGAAAAGCTTATATTTATACAACAGGGGAAGGTAAAAGAATTTGAGGAAATATGGAACAGATGGATCTCACAATACATAAGGTAGGGTGCCAGAGGAGGGAGGGAGGGAAGGGTATGTATGGCTATGTATTGCATTTAATTTGATATGATGGTATCGTTATATAATATGTAATTGAAATAAATAAATATTTATATATAAAAAACAAAAAAAAAAAAAATGGGCACAATCAGATTGCTGTTCGTGTACAATTGTTTCCTGGTCACGCATTCTGTTATAGATGGGGGACTATGGAGCGGAAGAGTAGTCTAAGTGGGAGAAGCGGAAAGGGACGATGATGATGTGGATGTGGCCTGGCTGGCGCAAAGGGGACTGGGGGAAGGAGGGAACACACCCATTAAAGAACGCACTCTACATGTATAATTGTAAAAATTAAGATACTTTATTGTGATGCACAATTAAAAAATGAATATAAGGTATTGACACACACTACAGATGAGGCACCAAATACGTGGTAACAAATAACACAATAATAGCAGTAAGATATAATAAAGTAAAGCAGGACATACATCCAAATTGATGTACAAAACTGCACACACAAGTAACACAGACCCAGTATGGTGCCTCAAAACAACAGGAAGATTCTTGACTATCTGCCATAGGGCGTGGTTGGGTTTTCTTGCCACTTTGTAGGAAAAAGGAAGAGGCCCCATTAGGAAGGGGCAGTGAAGACTGGGAGGACTCCACTGAAAGCCTTCTTTGGGGACGCAAGGAGGAGGGGAAGGAGGAACGCTGTGACCCTTGGCTCCACGGCATAGTGTTGGACTCTGAAGTCACCTCCACATCATCCTGCTGTGACTGAGAGGGGAAGTGAGCCATCCAATCCACAATCTATACTCTTTCTCCTCAACTATAATGTTTTGCCTTTCTGAAGCCAGCAGATATAACTATGGCCTACTACTACTACTACTTCTGGACAGAGAGTTGGTGCTGCTACTACCCACATTGTGGTTCTGGGTCTTTCGTTTGAAACACTTGGGCCTCTTAGATACTTTTGTGCAAAACCCTGTGTATTGGTGTAGTAATCACATATATATATATGCTGCTTTGAATATAATAAAAAAATCCCAATAAAAATAAAAATTGAAAACGTGTAAAGACAGAAATAAAGGGAAACGGATTTAGCCTTAAATTTGTTGTCACTCACAAATACTTCTGTGTGCTGACCTGTGTATTGGTATACTGATCACCTATATGCTGATTTAATTAAATTGAACAAGTCTAAAACAACAACAACTTACAACCGTGTGGAGAAATAAATTTTCCTGTTTCACGTTAAACTCTAAAATAACATTTCACGTTAACACTAGATTGCTGAACTACCCTGTGTTTTGCTGACAGCTTTCCTGATTTGCTGACAGCTTTCCTATACACACAATTCTTCTTCTTCTTTGTAATTCTAGCCTTTCCCTTCACTCTCCCTGACAGTATAATACAAGCTTGATTGATTTCTGATTTCTGACTTAATTGATTTTTCACTGCCCTAAGATCATTTTTCTGGCAGATATTGTAACATCCAATCACCCTCATTCACAGCCCAACACAGAATGAAGTTCTGCTCATTCTGCTAGGGCACCTCCCTGCCTGCTGTAGCATTGATTGGCTCATCCAGGCTGTCTGTGAGCCAATCAGGGTAAGCACTCCTCCTTACTTTCTCTCTGGGTATTGTGAGACCCCTTCTTCTTCCTCCCTAGTTCCCTTTTCCCGCTGACATGTGCTTGAAAAAGACACTAGGCGTAATTTTAGTGGATTTATCCAAAACTAACCTGAAGATATTCAGGTTCGTCTGCCGTCAGAAAAATAGCAAAAGTTCGGACTGAACCCAGTTCGGTCCGAACTGGTTCGCTCATCCTTACTTCTAATACAATTATATTTACAGAATTTTTTTATTATAAGATTTTTTTTTTTTTTTTTTGTCGTAATGTATCCATGTGGTGACTTAAATGCAATTGTGGTTACAAATCAGCAAAAAAAAAAACAAAAAAAAAACCCAGTGTAAACATCACTGAACCCGTTAGCTTACCAGTACAAGGTGGAAAGGCCAAGTCTGTCCCATTATTCCATTTCACATTCTTCTCCGTAACAGCAGGATTTACTGTTGTATATTTAATCCTAGTATTAGCTGCGATAGTAAAACATGGTTATGTAACTGTATTTATGCCAACGGGTAAAAACAAATGATGCAACGCTAGATACTACATGATGCCAAGTGGCAGGCAACCAAGCACTGAAACATCACAGTATTGATTTTGATCATTTGAACAGGCTCATTACAACATCATTGAATTGTGTCTGTTATTTCAGACAGGCGATGAAGCCACACATATCGTGGGCCCCATATCTCATGGAGACTCAACCTGGGCCACAAAAATTACACCTACTGATATATCTCCTAAGGACAGAGCTAATTTATTAGCTTTATTAAATATCCTATTTTTTATAGCCAAAGATATGTATACAGTATATATAGTATAGTGCAAATGTTTTAGTCAGGTATGGGAAGTAAGAATGCTTTCAAAAACAGAAGTGTTAATATCTTTTTTAAAATCAATTAATAACAAAATGCAAAGTGAAGGAACAAGATAAATCTAAATCAGTATTTGGCATGACCACCCTTTACCTTCAAAACAGCATCAGTTCTTCTAGGTATACATACACACAGTTTTTGATGAAACTTAACAGGGACGCCATTCCAGACATCTTGGAGAACTAACAACAGATCTTCTGTGGATGTAGGGTTGCTCAGATCCTTCTGTCTCTTCATGTCTTCCCACAGAGGGGAAACAGCACTCCAAAACATTCGCTCACCCCAGTACAATAATACAGGAAGAAAGAAAGTGGAAGCAGCACTCCATTCAAGTACAGCTTGTGATGATTTATTCCAGATGCACATTTTGTCTACAAAGCCTTTCTCAAGCATGATGCATGATGCTTGAGAAAGGCATTGTTGCCGAAACATTGCATCTGGAATAAATCATGACAAGTTGTACTTGCATGGAGTGCTGCTTCCACTTTCTTTCTGCTTGCAATCATGTAATCTCAGTCAGACTCAATGATGTTGAGATCAGGGCTCTGTGGGGGCCATATCATCACTTCCAGTACTCCTTGTTCTTCTTTACATTTAAAATGGTTTTCAATGGAATTGGCTGTATGTTTAGCGTCATGCTACAAAATGAATCCAAAGGTAAACCTCCAGTAGTGTCCTTTAGTCTTGCTTTTCCCACAGAAAATTCCAAAAGAAACAAGGAATCTCCATACATCTCCACAACAATAAATAAAATCGCACACAGTGGAAAAAAAATGGACCTTGAAAAAGTATTTGATTTTATTGCACTTACAGACATAAAAAGAATATCAAGCTCATCAAAAGATAAAATAGCGGCACGCCAAGATTCTGCTCAACCCTGGGTTTCACCCTCACGGCTTATTCCTGGCCATGACTTTTCTAAATCAATACATAGCTGCCAACTTTGTCCACAAAAACATATCAAACATTTGCAAAAATCATTTAAAAAATATATATAACTTGGTTTAATTCCAAATTTTCTCCAGTGCTAGGATATTTGATTTTTCTTATCGGATCACTAATTTCCCAAAGTAGCTCATGTCAAAAATAAGTGTTCCTCCTATTCTCCATTTCCTTAGAAATTAGTCCATTAGTCCAAAGATCTCCTCTTTTACAAATAACCCTAATTTCAAAACAGTTGGGACGCTGCGTAAAATGTAAATAAAAAGGAGGGGGGGATCATTTAAGATCCTAAAATACGCCTATATTAGGTGTATTTCAGGTGTAGATTGCGGCGCAATGGGTAGTTGCAAAGCAATCTGTGACTTCTTCCTGTTCACGCCAGGTTTAAAAATGTGGGCGTGGAGTGTTTGGGGAAGGGGACGGGCCGGCAGGCCCATCTCATTTACCATTTTCTATGCCTGTCTCAGGCATAGAAAAGGGTCTAAATGTAAGACAGCAGGGAAGATCCACAGCCAGCTTAGGTGTTTATTAAGACCGGTATCCAGGGGCGTAGCTAAAGGCTCATGGGCCCTGGTGCAAGAGTTCAGCTTGGGCCCCCCCTTCCTCCAGCACTGGTTCACCTAGCTTTTCTGCCGGCCAAGTCAAAAATTGAAACCCCCTTCCATGCCAAATTCTCACCCTAACCTAACCTCCTAACATTACGTGTATCACTACAGAACATACAGGGTAAGGCTACATTCACACGACCCATTCACTTAAATGAGCACTGTGTGCTGTCCGCATCTGTATGTCCATTCCTATTTTTGTCCATTTTGCGGACAAGGATAGGCATTGTTACAGTGGATCTGCAAAAAAAACGGATGCCATATGGAACATCATCCTTTTTTTGCGGATCCGCAATTTGCAGACTGCAAAACACAACGTTCGTGTGAATGTAGCCTAATACAGCTCCCCATACCTCTTACATCCAGTATAATACAGCACCACATACCTCTTACATCCAGTGACGTCTCCTCGGATGTAGATCTTCTCTTTCCTCATCTTCTCCTTTCAGACCAGACGCCATTTTTCAGCCATTTTTCATCTCTGCAGTTAGACAGAAAAAAAATCTTAGTTTACTACTTTTCCATCATCCTCCCGTCTTCTGGACAAATCATCCTACCACCCCCAGTACTGTGCCACTAGTACCACACAGATAGTGCCCTTCAATAATTATTGGCACACAGTGTCCTAAAATAACTGCGCCCAGCAAATAGTGTCACGTAATAGTGTGAACATAACGTCCCCCAGAAATAACTGCGCTGATACTGTGCCAGGGTGCCCCCACAGTAATAGTGCCCCCAAAGTCCCAACTAATAATTCTCTGCCAGAGTGCACTTGTTAGTAATAGTGCCCCCAACAGTACTAATGTCCCCACTGTGCCCCAGAAGTAATAATGCTTTCAATGTGCCAGTAAGAAATGCCCCATGTGCCAGAAAAATGCGCCCAGTGCCAGTAAAAAATGCCCCCAAGTGCCAGTAAGAAATGCCCCCAAGTGCCCCCATGTGCCAGTAAGAAATGTCCCCAGTGCCCCCATGTGCCAGTAAAAATGGCCCCAGTGCCCCCATGTGCCAGTAAAAATGGCCCCAGTGCCAGTAAAAATGGCCCCGTGTCCCATGTGCCAGTAAAAATGCCCCCAGTGCCAGTAAAATGCTCCCAGTGCCCCCATGTGCCAGTAATGCCCCCAGTGCCAGTAAAAATGCCCCCAGTGCCCCCATGTGCCAGTAAAATGCCCCCAGTGCCCCCATGTGCCAGTAAAAGTGCCCCCAGTGCCCCCATGTGCCAGTAAAAATGCCCCCATGTGCCAGTAAAAATGCCCCCAGTGCCAGTAATATGCCCCCAGTGCCATGTGCCAGTAAAATGGCCCCAGTGCCATGTGCCAGTAAAAGTGCCCCCAGTGCCAGTAATATGCCCCCAGTGCCCCCATGTGCCAGTAAAAATGCCCCCAGTGCCAGTAATATGCCCCCAGTGCCCCCCATGTGCTAGTAAAAATGCCCCCATGTCCCCAATAGAGCTCTGGTCCGTGCTACAATAAAAAAATAAACACTAATACTTACCTCCATGGAGCTGGCAGCGATGCGATGCAGGCCTCTTCCGGCCTGTGTCCCGCGCTGTACGGCTCAGGCGGCGCGATGACGTCATCGCGCCGCCTGAGCCGGCCTCTGATAGGCTACAGGCCCAGTGCCTGCAGCCTATCAGAGGAGCGGGCAGGGGAGACGCCTCTCCCTCCCCTGCCCCGCAGTAGAATACAGGCATCTGTATCGCCGTCCCGAGGACGGCGATACAGATGACTATGGAGATGAGCGCTTCCACAATGGAAGCGCTCATCTCCCTCTGCCCCACCGCCGCCCGCAACTGTCCGCAGGGCCGCACCGCACCCGGCTAATTGGCGGTGCGGCCCTGCAAGTGGCAAGGGGGGCCCTCGGGGCCCCCCTGGCTTAGGGGCCCGGTCGCAACTGCGACCGCTGCGACCCCTATAGCTACGCCACTGCCGGTGTCTAAAACACCCATCTTAATAAATGTGCCCCAGAATGCTGTGATTTCAAATTTCATAGACCCACATTCACATTTTATTCACAGTAGGTCACAATATCATATATCAGATATATCAGATCACATATCATTAAAAAAAGGTGCCAGAGCCAGAGCAGAGAGCCTTTCAGGAAGAGTGTATCCCTTTCTGATGGAATTTACTGATTTATCTGAATGACCTTCAAATAATACTGCATCTGCCCCACAATAGTTTTGGCTGTCCATTAACGGCACATTCAGCTAGATGGCAGCTCCAAACTGCTGACAATGTATTGAAGAGTTGTGGTAAAGTGTAGAAAGAGGTTAAAATAGACTATAATAAAGAAACCTCAAGCCTGTAACTTTAAGCAGTTACATACTAGCTTGATCATTTTTAACAGACTCCATTAACTACACGGGAGTCCGTTCAGTTTCCTTTTGGAATCCTGTTTTTTTTTATTTACATAGTAACATAGTAACATAGTTTATAAGGCTGAAAAAAGACATCTGTCCACCCAGTTCGGCCTGTTATCCTGCAAGTTGATCCAGAGGAAGGATAAAAAAAAAACCTGTGAGGTAGAAGCCAATTTTCCCCACTTTAGGGGGAAAAAATTCCTTCCCGACTCCAATCAGGCAATCACAATTTTTCCCTGGATCAACAACCCATCTCTAGTAACTATAACCTGTAATATTATTATACTCCAGAAATACATCCAGACCCCTCCCTCTCTTTAAAACTCTTTTAGTAAACTTACCATCACCACCTCCTAAGGCAGAGAGTTCCATAGTCTTACTGCTCTTACCGTAAAGAATCCTCTTCTATGTTTGTGAACAAACCTTCTTTCCTCCAGGCGCAGGGTATGTCCCCTAGTCACGGTCACAGTCCTTGGGATAAAAAGATCATGGGAGAGATCTCTGTACTGACCCCTGATATATTTATACATAATTATTAGATCTCCCCTCAGTCGTCTTTTTTCTAAAGTAAATAACCCTAATTTTGATAATCTCTCTGGGTACTGTAGTTCACCCATTCCAGTTATTACTTTAGTTGCCCTTCTCTGAACCCTCTCCAGCTCTTCTATGTCTGCCATGTTCATAGGAGCCCAGAACTGTACACAGTACTCCATGTGTGGTCTGACTAGTGATGTGTAGAGTGGCAGGACTATGTTCTCATCACGGGCATCTATGCCTCTTTTGATGCAACCCATTATGTTATTAGCCTTGGAAGCAGCTGTCTGACACTGGTTTCTACAGCTTAGTTTGCTGTTCACTAAAATTCCTAGGTCCTTTTCCATGTCAGTGTTACCCAGTGTTTTACCATTTAGTATGTACTGGTGACTTGCATTATTCCTTCCTATGTGCATAACCTTACATTTGTCAGTGTTAAACCTCATCTGCCACTGCCCAAGCCTCCAATCTATCCAGGTCCATCTGTAGCAGTGTACTGTCCTCTTCTGTGTTAATTACTTTACATAGTTTAGTGTCATCTGCAAAAATTGATATTTTACTGTGCAAGCCTTCTACAAGATCATTATTAAATATATTGAAGAGAATAGGGCCAAATACTGACCCCTGTGGTACCCCACTAGTGACAGTGACCCAATCTGAGTGTGTACCGTTAATAACATAGAAACATAGAAGATTGACGGCAGAAAAAGACCACCTGGTCCATCTAGTCTGCCCTTTTATTATGCTTTTATTGTTATCTTAGGATAGATACATGTTTATCCCAGGCATGTTTAAATTCAGTTACTGTGGATGTATCAACCACCTCTGCTGGAAGTTTGTTCCAAGCTTCTACTACTCTTTCAGTGAAATAATATTTTCTAATGTTGTTCTTGATTTGTCCCCCAACTAACCTCAGATTGTGCCCCCTTGTTCTTGTGTTCTGTTTCTTATTAATAACCCTTCCCTCCAGAACTTTATTCAGTCCTTTAACATATGTAAAGGTGTGACAAGGTATGGCCTCCTGTATTCTACAGACATTCAGGGGGAAGGGGCTGTAAACCTTTGGGTGAGTTACTGGGGACTTCAATAAATAAACATTGGACAGATGGTCCGGAGACAGGACACTTTGGAATGCGGAGGAGGGGGAAGGCTCTTCACCTCTCACCTATGAATCTTCTATAAGGTGCTGGTCAGCAGAGTGGAGGTTGGGGGGCTGGTAATTATTCACGCCCCTTGCCTGTTTTCTCCCTAGGAGAAGAGGAGAGAGGAGGTTGGGGGTAGTTGTAGTGTGCTGGGAGCTTTGGATGGACAGGACCTGATGCTGAGGCCAGGACCTGGTGCCACAAGAACGGAGTAAAGACTGGGGGTCGTCTACCATCCACTCTTGGCTAGGAAGAGCCGTCCTTCAAGTAGCAGAGTACCCAGGACGATTGGGGATTGAATTGCTGGTGTCGGAGTACCGGGTGGCACCCCCGGATTTATTCATTGTTTTTTCAGAGTTAGCCATGTGAGTTGGTGCTCGTCCGTGTTCTGTGGAGTGATTTCCCTGTGATGTAATAAAGTCCTCTGGATCCGTGTCCCATTCTCCGTCCCTGTGTGCTCTGTAATACCCACGCCGTGACAAACTGGTTGGCAGCGACGGGATAAGAGCACAAGTAATGGAGAACAACACAGCGACAGATGGGGCCTCATCCTCAGGATACAGGAATTGGACTGCAATGAGTTTACAAGAAAAGGCCTTGAAGTAGGAATCAATTACAAGGGACTGTCCAAGGCACAGCTGATTGAGGCACTGGAAGCAATCAGTCTTCAAGGAGATACTGAAGGAAGCTGCCCAGAGCCACCAGAGGTAAATACCCAGAGGAGTTAGGGGGTTGTGGACTTGGAGGGTAGAAGAGTAGTAATACAACATGCTCATGAACAGGATACAGCTAAAAGCAATGCTCCAGCATCAGGTCCGACACCCATGGAGAGGGAGCCCCAAAGAGTGTCCCGTAAAGACTTTAAGCCTTTCCATGAAGCTGATGGGGACATTGAGGGATTTTTTCAGGACTTTGAACATCAATGTCAGCTAATGGAAGTCCCAGAAACAGACTGGGTCAAACACCTAGTGGGGCTTCTACAAGGTGTAGCTGCAGAAGCGTATAGAACCATCGACCCCAGGTGCAACCGAGAGTACGAGACTGTAAAGCAAATTATACTGGAGCATTACGCCGTCACTCCAGAGACCTACAGAACTCAGCTCCGCTCTTTATCCAGTCATGGGGAAAGTTCATTCAAAATGTATGCACACAAGATCAAGCATGCGTGTCTTCGGTGGCTGGAGGGAGAGGGAGCAACCACTGTGGGTGAAGTCATACAAGTCATCTTAAAAGAACAGTTCTTTTCTAAATGTCCCCCTGAGATCTGGGAATGGGTGCAAAAGAGGAAACCCGCGACTGTAGAGAGAGCTGCTAGTTTAGCTGATGAGGTCCTCAATATCAAACCACAGTGGAGGAGGCTTTCTGGATATGGGCAGAGGAGTGGCAGTGCCCAACAACCACAAGTCCGCTATCCTTCAGCCCCCACCGTTCGTCCTCATCTACCTGCACAGGTGTACCAGCCTCCGGCTACTCCTGCCTTCTTCCCCAGAGTGCGGCTGGGAGGAACAGTGACTGAGTGCAGATGTTATGGATGTGGGCAGCCCGGACATCTACAAGCCAGCTGCCCATCTATTCGGCGTTGGAATCGCCCTACAGCAACTCGACCTGTCCATTATCTGGAAACATCTCCTGTGTTGGAAGACATAACCCTGCTCCCAGACTTGCTAGATGACTCTAAGTGCACTGTTTCACCTCCAGGTGTGTATGGGGTCAGGTCCACATCCACACGTTCCCCTGATCTTCATAGTAAACACTTGCAGGAGGTTGTGTTGAATGGACGAAGAGTTGTTGGCTTTAGGGACTCCGGAGCATTTCTCACCATAGCTGACCCCCGGGTAATTTAGCCAGAGACTATACAGCGGGAACCTGAATTTGCCATTGAATTAGCTGGAGGCACACAGAGGAATATCCCAAGAGCCCGTGTGGAGCTGGACTATGGTTTTGGAGCAAAGTCATGAACGATCGGAGTGATGAGCGGCCTGCCAGCGGATATTCTCCTAGGGAATGATATGGGAGATCTACAATGCCACTTTGTGGGTGCAGTAACCCGAAGTCAAGCCCGAGGGGAGAAGAATCTGCAGAGCTCTATGCCAGATGAAAGCAGCCAAGAATTAACTCCACCACTGGTGAGTGACTCTTCCACTGGGGATGATATTACTTGTTATAAGGCCCAGTTCAAGAAAGAAGTAGAGACTGATCCTACACTAGCCATATTCAGAGCCAGGGCAGAGGTTGGGCAGATAGGGATAAGTGGGGAGCGGATTATCCAAGAAAGTGGGCTCCTGTACCGTATAACTGAAGCTAGCTCCCCAGATAAACCCTGGACTTATTGCAAGCAGCTTATTGTCCCTCAGAAATACAGGCTCTCCCTATTGCACCTTGCCCATGACATTCCCATGGCAGGCCATCAAGGGAAGACACGCACCGAGAAACGACTGACTCAGCTGTTTTACTGGCCTGGGATTTCCCAAACAGTTGCACATTTCTGCCGAACCTGCAACATATGCCAGCGTAGAGGGCGACCTGGGGACCGCATAAAAGCACCCTTGCAACCTTTACCTATCATAGAGGAACCCTTTCAAAGAGTGGCTATGGACATTATTGGGCCCCTGGCTAAGCCTAGCAAATCGGGGAAGCAATATATCCTCACTGTAGTGGATTACGCCACCCGCTATCCAGAAGCTGTGGCCCTGTCCAGTATTATGGCCGCCAAGGTAGCCAAGGCCCTGGTTACCATCTTCACCAGACTGGGGTTCCCCAGCGAGATTCTTTCTGACCAAGGTACCCAATTTATGTCTGAGCTGGTTCAATGTATGTGGCGCACCTATGGGGTATGGGCAATCCGGACCACTGCGTATCACCCCCAAACGAATGGATTATGTGAGCACTTCAATGGCATTCTAAAGAACATGCTTAAGGCCTTTACTGAGACTGACCCTGACTGGGAGAAATACCTACCCCATCTCCTCTTTGCATATCGGGAAGTTCCCTAAGGAGTCCACAGGATTCTCCCCCTTTGAACTATTGTACGGAAGAAAGGTTTGAGGGCCTTTGACCCTTCTAAAGGAATATTGGGAGGGGCAAGTTGAAGACACAGGTGCTCCTGTTGTCCCATATGTGCTGAAGCTTCGGGAGACTCTGGCCCGACTAGCCAGTTTTGCCCAAGACCATGTTCGGATGGCTCAGACCCGACAAAAGACATGGTATGATCGTAAAGCACGCTATCGGGAGTTCACAGAAGGACAACAAGTCTTAATGATTGTTCCCCACCCACAAAATAAGCTGCAGACCACCTGGGAAGGTCCCTACAGAGTTCTACAAAAACTTAATGATACCAATTACCTTATTGCTTTAGACGAGCAGGAGCTCCGGCAAAGGACTGTCCATGTGAACATGATCAAAGAATATCATGACCGGACCCTGCCCACGATAGCAATGTGCCAACTTGTCCCTGACCAGAGTGGAGAAGAGGATTCGCTCCCTGATCTTGTGGAAATAACAAGAGTGCCAATCTCTGTGGAACAGGTCCCTCTGAAGGACCACCTGGACTTGGAGCAGCAGAACAAAATGCGTGAGTTGCTCCACCAACGACAGGCTGCTTTCTCTTCCTGGCCTGGGAGAACCACATTGACTCTGCATCATGTAGACACCCCGGGTACTCCTCCCCTCCAGCAAGCTCCTTACCAAGTGCCAGGGTCAGTGAAAAACACCATGTGCCAAGAGCTTGAGGAGATGCTGGAGCTGGGGGTTATCCAGCCCTTGCACAGTCCTTGGGCCTCGCCCGTAGTGCTGATACCGAAAAAAGATGGCAGTACAAGATTTTGTGTGGACTACAGACGTCTAAATGACCGCACCATCAGTGATGCCTACCCAATGCCCCGCATTGATGAACTTCTGGACAGACTAGCTGGGGCTCGCTTTGTCAGCACCTTGGACCTCAGCAAAGGGTACTGGCAGGTCCCGATGACAATGGAGGGGAGAGAGAGAGAGGTCGGCTTTTATAACCCCCTTTGGCCTGTATGAATTTCTAAACATGCCCTTCGGGATGAAGAATGCCCCTGCCACTTTTCAGCGAATGGTGGACCAATTACTTCGGGGATGTGGAGACTTTGCCTGTGCCTACTTGGACGACATCGCTATTTTTAGTGAGACCTGGGAGGACCATCTGTATCAAGTAGGGATGGTTTTGGACCGAATTCTGGAAGCTGGCCTAACAATTCGACCCGACAAATGCCAAATAGGCCTGGGGCATAGAGTAGGGGGAGGGAAACTGCAACCTTAACCTGCTAAAATACAGGCTGTTAGAGACTGGCCCATTCCCCATTCCAAGAAACAAGTGATGGCTTTTTTAGGCACTGCCAGTTATTACAGAAAATTTGTTCCTCATTTCAGCACTGTGGCCAAACCTTTATCGGATCTCACCAAGAAGACCAGGCCCCGAGTGGTGGTCTGGACCCCAGACTGTGACACTGCATTTAACCTGCTGAAGGAGGCCCTCGTCTGTGCGCCCGTCCTTGCCGCCCCGGACTATAAGCGGAGATTCATTGTACAGACTGACGCCTCCACGTATGGACTGGGAGCTGTACTCAGCCAAGTGAATGCGGCTAGGGAGGAGCACCCTGTGGCCTATCTCAGCCGGAAGCTGCTGGACAGAGAAGTGGCATATGCCACCATTGAGAAGGAATGCCTGGCTGTGGTGTGGGCCCTTAAAAAACTGAAGCCATACCTGTAAGGCCGTGAATTCACTGTGGTTACAGACCACAACCCTCTCACCTGGCTGAACAGAGTCTCTGGGGACAATGGACGATTATTGAGATTGAGCCTGGCCCTTCAGCCCTATAACTTCTCTGTACAATACCGAAGAGGCAGCCAGCATCAAAATGCCGATGGATTGTCCAGGCAGGACGAGCCATGAGCCCCATGGACAACTTACTTGTACAGGACAAGCAACCTGTAGAGGTCACTTGTCTGTACATTTCTCTGAGGGGGGAAGGGATGTGACAAGGTATGGCCTCATGTATTCTACAGACATTCAGGGAGAAGGGATGTGACAAGGTATGGCCTCCTGTATTCTACAGACATTCAGGGGGAAGGGGCTGTAAACCTTTGGGTGAGTTACTGGGGACTTCAATAAATAAACATTGGACAGACGGTCCGGAGACAGGACACTTTGGAATGCGGAGGAGGGGGAAGGCTCTTCACCTCTCACCTATGAATCCTCTATAAGGTGCTGGTCAGCAGAGTGGAGGTTGGGGGGCTGGTAGCTATTCACGCCCCTTGCATGTTTTCTCCCTAGGAGAAGAGGAGAGAGGAGGTTGGGGGTAGTTGTAGTGTGCTGGGAGCTTTGAATGGACCAGGACCTGATGCTGAGGCCAGGACCTGGTGCCACAAGAACGGAGTAAAGACTGGGGGTCGTCTACCATCCACTCTTGGCTAGGAAGAGCCGTCCTTCAAGTAGCAGAGTACCCAGGACGATTGGGGATTGAATTGCTGGTGTCGAAGTACCGGGTGGCACCCCCGGATTTATTCATTGTTGTCTCAGAGTTAGCCATGTGAGTTGGTGCTCGTCCGTGTTCTGTGGAGTGATTTCCCTATGATGTAATAAAGTCCTCTGGATCAGTGTCCCATTCTCCGTCCCTGTGTGCTCTGTAATACCCACGCCGTGACAAAAGGTTTCAATCATGTCCCCCCTTTCTCTTCTTTCCTCCATACTATACATATTAAGAACTCGGAGTCTTTCTTCATAAGTTCTATGCTTTAGGCTTACACCATTGTTGTAGCTCTTCTTTGGACCCGTTCTATTTTAGCAATATCCTTTTGCAGGTGAGTTCTCCAGAATTGAACACAGTATTCCAGATGTGGTCTCACTAGAGCTCTATACAGAGGGATCACAATCTCCCTCTTTCTGCTTGTTATACCTCTAGTAGGGATGAGCGAACTTTTGAAAAGTTAGGTTCGCTTTGCTTTGGCGAACTTTCTTGAATTTCGGATTCGTACGAACCGAACCTAAAACGAACCTTGCTATAACGGCTGAATAATTGCTTCTGCAATAATGGGAATCAGACAGGGTACAGTTTCGTTTACTTGCAGTTGCTATTACAATGAAAAAAGTGGAAAAAATCCATGTGACTTCAACAATGGCGACGCAAAATATACGCATATTTGAGAATTTACACTAATGCGTACGCTAATGCGAACATTCCGGCACAAATAACGAACATACAGTCTAGCGTTGTCAAAGGTACGCTACTTAACTGAATGAATATGTACGCATTAGCGTACGCATACACTGTGTGTGAACATTCCTACTCAAGTAACGAACATACAGTGTAGCGTTGTCAAAGGTACGCTACTTAACTGAATATGTACGCATTAGCGTACTCCTACACTGTGTCTGCGAACATTCCTACTCAAGTAACGAACATACAGTGTAGCGTTGTCAATTGTACGCTACTTAACTGAATTTGTACGCATTAGCGTACATTCTCAATAAATATGCGTATATTTTGCGTCACCGTTATTTTAACCAGATTCGTTACGAGCTTTCTCAAAATTCGGTTCGGTGCCGAACCGAACTTTTGGGAAAGTTCGTAACGAATCTGGTTCATTACGGTTCGGTTCGCTCATCCCTAACCTCTAGCTATGCAGCCAAGCATACGATTTGCTTTCCATACCGCCTGGCTGCATTGGTTACTCATTTTGAGGCTGTCAGAGATAACCACCCTCTGTTTTCTATCACTGAGCCAGTTACTTACATACAGACATTTTCTCCCAGGCCAAGCATTCTCATTTTATATACTAACCTTTTATGTGGTACAGTGTCAAATGCTTTGGAGAAGTCCAGATATACGACATCCATTGATTCTCCGCGGTCAAGTCTAGAACTTACCTCCTCATAGAAACTTATTAAATTAGTTTGACATGACCGATCCCTCATGAAGCCATGCTGATATGGAGTTATTTGCTTATTTTCATTGAGGTACTCCAAGATAGCATCTCTTAGAAAACCTTCAAACAGTTTACCCACGACGGATGTTAAACTTACCGGCCTATAGTTCCCGGGCTCTGTTTTTGGACCCTTTTTGAATATTGGCACCACATTTGCTATGTGCCAATCCTCAGGAACACTCCCTGTCAGTATAGAGTCCTTAAATATAAGAAATAAGGGTCTGGCGATGACATTACTTAATTCTCTTAGGATACGGGGGTGTACGCCATCCGGTCCTGGTGATTTATCTATTTTAATTTTTTTAAGACGTCTCTGTACTTCTTCCTGGGTCAGACAGGGCACTTTTAATGGGGAATTTACTTTTCTATTCTGCATTTCTTCTGACAGTTTATTTTTCTCAGTGAATATAGTGGAGAAAAAAATATTTAATAGTTTTGCTTTCTCCTCATCGCTCTCTGCAACTCCCCCTTCAATACTCTTTAAGGGGCCAACACCGTCAGATTGATACTTTTTAGTATTTATATAATTGAAGAACATTTTATGGTTAGTTTTACTCTATTTAGCAATTAATCTCTCAGTCTCTAGTTTGGCTGCTTTTATTTGTCTTTTACATATTCTATTTTTTTTTTTCATTTTTTCAATACTTCCTCGCCACCCTCCTGTTTTAGTGATTTAAATGCTTTCTTTTTGTTATTTATTGCTTTCTTTACAGCTCTATTTATCCACATTGTTTTTTCTTGTTTGCTAACCTTTTATTCCCATAAGGTATGTAAAGGTATGTACCTCTCACAATTAGATATTAGGATGCTTTTAAAAATATCCCATTTTGTGGCTGTATTTTTATTTTTGAGGATTTTGTCCCAGTTAGTTAGGCCTATGGCCTCTTTTAGTTGGCTAAATTTAGCTTTTTTTAAGTTTGGTATTTTTGTTCCTCCCTGAAGAAACGCTCTTTTGAATGACAATTTGAAGGTTATTATATTGTGGTCACTATTTTCCAGGTGTCCCCCAACCTGCACATCTGTTGTTCTGTCAGGTCTATTGGTTAATACTAAGTCCAGGATGGCCGTCCCTCTAGTCGGGTCCTGAACGAGTTGGGAAAGGTAATTGTCTTTGGTTATTTCCAAGAACCTGTTTCCTTTATGAGATTTATAGGTTTCAGTTTCCCAGTCTATATCTAGGCAGTTGAAGTCCCCCATATTAATGACCTCATTATGATTTGCCGCCTCATCTATTTCGTTTAGAAGTAGATTTTCTGTGGACTCTGATATATTAGGTGGTTTATAATAAACTCCTATTAGTATTTTATTATTGTTTTTGGCTCAATTTATTTCTACCCACAGAGACTCCACATCTTCATGTCCCTCACTTACATCTTCCCGGAGTGTGGGCTTTAGACAGGACTTTACATAAAGGCAGACCCCTCCCCCTCTCCGGTTTTGACGATCCTTTCTAAAAAGATTGTAACCCTGTACATTAACTGCCCAGTCATAGCTATCATCCAGCCATGACTCAGTTATTCCCACTATGTCATAGTCCTCCTCACATATCACCAATTCCAGTTCACCAGTTTTATTAGTCAGGCTTCTGGCATTAGTGTACATACAATTAAGAGGTTTATGTATATTTTTTACCCCACTTTTTAAATTACTATTACCTGTGAAGTGAATATCTGGGGTTTTTTGGGTTACTTTGGTTGATGTTTTGCCCAGTCTTCTCCCTACATTTCTCACTAACCCCAGCCCCAATAACCCCCCACTGTCCCCTTCTATGACCCACTCTCTATATACACTATCTACCCCCTTATTAGTATGATCCCC
>ONZH01023385.1:0-88168 GCA_900303285.1 Rhinella marina | reverse complement strand
CACCTCAACGTACAGACTTCGGTGCCATAGGCAATAAGTCAGACCATAGAATTGCCGCTAGTCTTGCAAAGTATTTGTCTCAAACTTACCTGTCTGGGCTCAGGCGCCGAGATCTCCGGCTTTGGCGCGACTGTGCCAGGAGAGACTCGCTGATAAGCCATGCCCCCTGGTGATGCGACAGCATCCTTAGCAACAGGATGCAATGCTCTGTTTCTCCCTGCAGCAGGCATGTGCTGGAAGAGATTGGCAGTGGGTTGATTGCTCATCTACTCTATTCATGTCATGACTTATCAGGTTCTGATCCTGGGACTCGGTGCTCAATTTAAACCCCTTCTCTGACTCACTAGCTGTGTTCCTGGTTTCTGTGCGTACTGAATTGCTCGTTCCTATAACCCCGGCTAGCAGTGGCATACATAGAGAAGTAAGGGCCCCATAGCAAGGATCAAACCAGGCCCCCCACACAGAACAGAAGGGTTTCTGCCTAAATCCTTTTCACTGACCCTTGGGCCATTTTTCCACTGCCTCATTTGCTAAAAATTGCTCCTTTCGAGGGTAGAATCCTGACCAAGTTTTCACCTCCAGTAGAAAAGATAATTCCAACTAAGATTGGGCACCCTCTTGCCCTAGGCCCCATAGCAGTCGCATGGTCTGCCGCTATGGTAGTTATGCCCCTGCCAGCTAGTCTTCTGTACTGCGTTGTCCGTCTAGTTCTGATCTCGGCTTGTGTTCTGTCACTCACTTGTTTGGTACTGCATAGCTTGTCTAGTCCTGAACCATTTACATATGACCCTGTTTTGGGGTTTTGCCTCTTGGTATTTGTCTGTCTTTGCACGTAAGTATTATAGGGACTGTAGACCAGTTGCATTCTTGCTACCTAGGGCTTGCACTGCAAGTAGGTAGGGAAAGTGGGCAGAGTTCTAGGTTAGAGCTCACTGTCCATGTTTGTCCCTACCTACAAGTGTTACAGTATTGTACAGTAAGATAAATCTGGACGCATCAGATAAAATGTATGGAAATACCTTTAAAAGGGTTTTCTGACCTCTAACTCAAAATTAGTAAGCGGCAGGAATATTTTTGCAATAGTGAAAACAGGACTAAGCAGCTCCATTCCAGTAGTGATGATCCCATTCTCATTGCTTCCAATCCTTCCTGTACTAGAAGTGTGACCATTAATGCAGAAAATGCCATCCCAAACTTCCAAGCATCTTCCACCATGGTTCACTATTGAACTGCTCTATAGCCCTTCAACTAATAAACTGCCTTCTGTTATAGCAGAATATTTTAAATTGTCACTCATCAGTGAAGAGCAAGTGAATGGGCTGAACTGCTATACCAAGCACAACCACTATACAATGTACTACGCCATGCTTGGTAAACTATGAGAAGACAATCTGCCAATCACATGAGATGATTGGCGGGGGTTCCAGGTGTAAGACCCCGACTCATCAGTTAAAAAGTCTCAGAAAACACATTTAATACAAGTAAATGAATAAATGTAATGCTGAACATAAGCTATAGATATCTACCTTGTAATTGCTTGTTGTCAATTCATGGCCGCAGTAACTGGTCTGGTCACTAGATGGCAAAAAAGACCAGTACAATAGAGCAACTAGTGCATAATCATTGACCATTGCATCTATTCCCTGCCACATGGCTACTTTGTTGTGTCTAGTGAAACATTTTCCACTATCTAAAATGAACAGGGTTGTCTCACTTCAGCTAATGGCATTTATCATGTAGACATAATGGCATTTATCATGTAGACATAATGGCATTTATCATGTAGACATAATGGCATTTATCATGTGTGTCCATATTGCTTCCTTTGCTGGCCTGATTCATTTTTTTCATCACATTATACATTGTTCTTTTCCAGAGTGAAGAACAGGTTATGTCCGGGTTCAGTTCTGAACCTTTACCCTCAAATTATATTATCCCCAAAGGTCCGTTTTAAAACCGAGATGTACAATAATTCACAAAGACACAGATGTGTCTGCAGAGCTTTGCAAGAGTGCAAGGCTGGAGACTAAATTGCTGTCCCCTGCAGTCCTAGCACAGCGCTGCCTGACTCCATCGCCTCACATTGCCTCATTAAGAATGTGCCCTGTCCTGGCCATCTTTTTTGTGAAAATAATGGAAGTACCAGATTCAGCACTTAACTGAAGCAAACAGAGCCCTTTAATGGGATCCATTCAGGAGAACACATGTAGGGCTTTTTTCTCTGCTATTTTTAATGAATTCTGTGATGGAGGCCCCAAACAGAGCTGCCACGCAGATGTGAATGTAGCCTCACCATATCAGAACAATGTAGAAATGCTACAAACAAAAATGTATATTGATTCCTTCTCAAATGGAAGGTTTTCCATTAAAGACATATATGTTTGATGAATGCCTTTACTTGCTCCCAGGTTAAAAAATGTACATATACTGCCCAGTATACTTTTTTCTGTTTGTGTAAAGATGCCAGCATACACTACATGTTTTTTCCAAGTATCTAAATGTATTTAGAAATATCTGGTACTCTGTGAATATTCTTTGTAACCATTAAGATTTCATAAGACTCAACTGCCTCAAGACGACTGTGTCCAAGTTGCTCTAGATGTAACCTGCAGGAATGCTGTTAAACTATGGAAAAAATGATCCTTACCTCCTGTAGCCCCTCTGATCCAGCACTGTTGCTATGTTCTCTCTTCTGAGCAGCAGTGCTAAGAGCCTGTATACTGCTGCAGACAATCACTAGCCTCAGTGTGCTGCAGCAGAAAATGAGGCCTTACCACTGCAGCCAAAACAATACTGTATATCACTATTGTAGTCTGGTGAAGTGAATGGAACAGTGACACTTCTATGGGAACAGAGCTACGTGAAAAACGCAGAATATAGAATATAACTTAGATGCCTGAAGAACAATGCTCATGTACACAGACCAATAGAAGTGAATGGGTAAGGATTCAGTGCGGGTGTAATGCGTTCAAATCATGCATTGCACCCATACGGAAAAACTCACCTGTGTGAAAGGAGCCTAAAGAGAACTGAGCCCTGCAGTTTTTTAGCATGTTTTTGGTGATGGATTTTGTACATCTTTTTGGTCTAAACAATGAGTCCAGATATTACTTTAAAGCCAAGTATAGAAATGTCCTGTTATGCAGTATTTTTGTTTTTGGCGTTCCTGTGGCATTTTTGGTGTTATTAACAATCAAAGCAGAATGAGTATTACATTTTTTTCTGGAGTTTTCCCATAGACCCAAATGCCAAAATAACACCTCTGCAAAATGGAAAATGATTTTTTTAATGTGTTTTAAAATATTGAAAAAGTGTTTGTGAAGAAGGCAGCATGTCATCAATGCCAGATCGGTGGGGGTCCCAGCTGTTAGTGGCCAGTGCTCCATGAGCCCCGTGGCCTCTTCCTAGGCCATTTGATGTCACCGTTTATTGGTCACATGGCCTAGCTGTAGCTTAGCACCATTCAAATCAGCACGGTGGCTCCCTGAAACAGCTGATCGGAGGAGACCCCTGCTGATGTTATAACGATGACATTAACAAAATATTATTCCTCATTCTGCTGAGCTCCTCCTGCTCTATAACAGCTCAGACTCGATGTCTAACCTGACCCTTTAAAGAAATGCTTTACTTAATAATGGTTATGGCCAGGCCTTTAGGTGGAAATTTATACGTTTGCTAAATTTGCACAATAGCTAATTGTAGGGGGAAATCTGACATCTCCCTGCGCCTGATTTCTGGTGTAAAAATATTGTTGCAAGTGGAGTTCTTAAGTCACCCTTGCCACTTTTTCAAAAGGGAGGATGGTGAGGATGGGAAGGCGGCAGTGACAAATTTATCTTTATTTTCATCGGTTTTCTAGCACAAATGAAGACAGATATCTATGGCAGCTCTGAGTTGCTGTACATTTCTGTTTAGGTGCATGGACTAATGGAGAATGCACCAAATCTATAACGAGGCATGCGCTTCTGGCTGCACAGAGGATATCAAGACCAGTACAGATACACAATAAATATCTCCCTTCTGCCTTATGCACACAACCATATTTTCGGTTCGCATCTGGTCGTCATTTTTTGCAAATGTGGACCGATTCATTTCTATGGGGCTGCAAAAATTGTGGACAGCACACAGATGTCATCTGTGTCCTGTCCACATCCATGTGAACGTGCTCCAAATTATGGGAAAACAAATTATTCAAAATAACCAAAAAGAGACAATTCTACAATGGAGCTTGACAAAAGTGCAGTATGCATACAGAGCGCAAAACGGATATAGTCGTGTGCAAGAGGCCTTAGAGCTGGAGATGAAAGTGGTGAAAGTTGAGGCCAAATTTATCAAATAATCTCAAATAACAAATGATTATTGGGGAGTAGTTCAGTAATGGTAAACCAAGTGATTAGATAGTGGATTGAAAATTTGTATTATTACAAATTTATCAAATGTCGTACAGAAGATAATAAATGAGACATAGTGCAGTCTCTTCTTTGTGGGAGAAGAGCAGAATATACTGAATATGGGCAGCTCTGCAGGAACTTGCACCTTTTTAGCAAAAAGTCACAATTTCACTTACAGTATGCAACTTTTCATGAGTTTATGCTTGTCTGGGGGATGCTTACAATATCGCCTATATCTGCACATTTTCTCTGATAACACCTTCAGAAATGTGATAGTCCTAACACCACTTTATTAACTGTGCCCACTGTTCATTGCAGATTTCTATTTTGACATGAATCCTTTTTGAAAATGGGTTAACCAGCAGAATTATGTACAGAATGTATTTACTTTCCTGAATGGCTATGCTGGTCTTGATGGCAATATGCAGTATAGTGGCCCCAACAAAGGGTACCCTTTGTGTCCTTAGTGAATAACCATGCCCCAGCATTTCTGCCCTATAAGGAATGTCCTCTGTATAGTTCTTGGATGAGGACCAGTAAGATTACACCCACCAGATGACTGCTGACTGCGTAATAGATGGTTGTGAAAATGCACAATGAGTTCAAGGGCAGGCAGTACAGGTTAGAGGTCAGAAAATCGCAGAATGTTTCTTGTTGGTTGAGAAAAGCAAAGTTCATAATCGTCAGACAAGATGAGTCAGAACGGAATTAAACCAACAATAAAATAAAACACAAACCTCTGAGGTTGCATCAACATGTGGCAAGGCACCAGTGAAGCAAAGAAACAAGCAAGATCAAACAAGACGCTCATTTATGAGAGTGAGATTGTGCTGGTGCACGTGTGAACATTGACTGTCAGCATGCATACCTCCCAAGTGTCCCTCTTTCGGAGGGACAGTCAATCTTTTTGACCCAAGTCCCTCTGTCCCTCTTTGATCCTTAAATGTCCCTCTTTTTGACCTGGGGAATGAATACATAAATGTGCATTAATAAATTTACTAAATTGCTCCTTACTAAAGTTTCTGTATGGTTTCTACCTGTATATTAGACCAGAACTTCATTATTTGGTGCAATTAGTACCTTAAAATATCTATAATCTCATGATTTATGTGCTTATATTTATATGGACATTGAAACGCAAAAAAAAATTGCCTGAAGGGCTCCAGTAATTATGCTTTGGGTGGACTTAGAGGGGTGGTCTAATATGAAAAAACTGCCGTGATGTGCACCGCACACATTGTCCCTCTTTGCAATTTTCAAAAGTTGGTAGGTATGAGCATGTGTGGTAGGTTGACCCAATTTTGACAATTGTGACAGAAATAGATTTGCTAGTTTTAGGCCTTATTTACACGTCTGCAGGCTGGAAAGGGGCGCTGCGCTGCGGCGCGCCACTCGCTAAGGCGAGATGAGCGGTGAGCGGCAGCGCTGCCCAGGCCCCACCCCCAGGCAGTCACAAAGGGGTAGAGGCGAGCAGGTCACATGGTAGGTCACAAGGGGAGGTCACGTGGCGCCGCTGCCGAAGGGCACTGGCCGAAGTAGCGTGCGCGCTCTGATGAGCCAGGGAGAGCGTGCACTTATCTTTCGGGCAGGATTGGAGGACATCTTGCAGGTTGCAGCAGCTTGCTCCACGGTGCTCCTGAGCTGCCTGAGCATAAAGACAGACGGCTGTGCGGCCAGACCAGTGCCTAGTGAAGTGACAGTGACCACCAGTGACAGTGTGTGTCACTCAGCATCTGCAGCCTGCGCCTTTAGTTAAAAAAAAAAAAAAAGTGTGGTGTGTGGCAGTTAGGACAGGAGTGGTGCTGTACTGTGGCAGACCAGTGTGCAGACAGGAGACAGCAGACAGACTAGAGAGGTATTTTTACAGTTAGGCTTGCTGCCCTGAATTTTCATGGGGGGAGAGGAGTCACAAGGCTGCTGCCAGTGCCAGGGCTGAAAGTTACAAGGGGCCCAAATATGGATAAAACCTGTGCTAAAACAGCCATTTTACAGTCACTTTGCCTCACAAAAAGTGTAATACCAAGCGGTCAAAAATTCATATGTACTCCAAAATACCTGGTATCAATCAAACCGTCACCTCATCCCGCAAAAAAAGGAGCCTCTACACAAGATTGGCAGAAATTAGAGATGAGCGAACGTGCTCGTAACGAGCACTGTACCGCTCAGCTCCCCTGCGCTCGCATGGGCGCAGGCAGCCGCTTCCGTCCTCCTCGCCCGACGGAAGCGGCTGCCTGCGCCCATGCGAGCGCAGGGGAGCCAAGCGTACAGTGCTCGTTACGAGTACGTTCGCTCATCTCTAGCAGAAATATAAAAAATATGGCTTTTGAAAAATGAGAACACAAAACAAGATCTTTTCTTTTTAAAATGCTTTTACTTTGTAAACCGCTAAAAGAAAAAAGACATATTAGGTATCGCTTTGTCCGTAATGACCTGCTGTATGAAATAATCACATAATCTACCCCGCAGGTAAATTCCTAAAAAAAATAAAACCTGTGCTAAAACAGCCATTTTACAGTCAGTTTGCCTCACAAAAAGTGTAATACCAAGCGGCCAAAAATTCATATGTACTCCAAAATGCCTGGTATCAAACCGTTACCTCATCCCGCAAAAAAAGGAGTCTCTACACAAGATTGGCAGAAATATAAAAAAATATGGCTTTCAGAAAATGAAGGCACACATACCTTCCCTTCATTCTCTACCTAATCACCGTCACAATTACAGTGGTGAGCATGTGCATTTACAACTATGGCATCTCCATTCACTAGAACAGGAAGGAGCTGTCCAATAGGAATGAATGGGACAGCTGAGGTGTAATTACACTTGCTCACTGCTGCACTTGGGATGGTGAGAAAGTGAACGAGCACAGCCTTCTCTTTAACCCTTTCACCCCCGGAGGTTTTTTCGGTTATGCATTTTCGTTTTGCGCTCCCTGCCTTCAAACAGCCATAACTGTTTTATTTTTCTGTTCACATAGCTGTATTAGGGCTTGTTTTTTGCAGGACAAGTTGTACTTTCCAACGCCACCATTTAATATTGCATATGGTGTAGTGGGAAGCGGGAAAAAAATTCCAAATTGGGTGAAATTGCAAAAAAAACGCTATTCCGCTACAGTTCTACGGGTTTCTTATTTACAGCGTTCGATGTTCATTAAAACTGACCCGTTACTTTCATTCTACTGGTCAGTACGAATCTGGCGATACCTAATATGTATAGTTTTTCCTGCGTTTTGATAGTGATAAAATAATTATAAAGTTGGCCTTTCTTTTTCTATTTTTTTTTTGTCGTCATATCTTGACCCCTATAACTTTTTGGTATTTATGTGTACAGAGCTGTATGGGGGCTCATTTTTTGTGGGGCGATCTGAAGTTTTTATTGCTACCATTCTGGGGTGTGTATGACTTTTTGATCACTTTTTATTTAATTTTTTTTAGTAAAAAAAGCGACAAAAAACGGCAAATCGCCATTTGGATGCTTTTTTCTGCCACACAATTCGCCATATTGGAATTTTTTTTTTATATTTTAAAAGTATGGGCGTTTTTGGTCACGGTGATACCATGATGTCTATATTTACTGTTATTTAGGTATTTATTTTTTAATTATACGGAAAGGGGGGTGATTTGAACTTTTATATATTTTTTATTTTTTATATATTTTTTAACATTTTTTTTTTAATTTTTTGTGATTATTTTAAAGCTCAAATATGAGCTAATATATTGTGTTTTTTTTTCTTTATGAGCAATCAGGGATTTACTAGATGGAGATAAATCCAAAAATTGCTAATTTCTTATCCTGGCCTGATAAGAATTGCAGTTTGAAAACTGTAATCCTCACCAGCGAGGATTACAGTTTTCATATGGTGTACAGACACCACGATTGGCCACTCGATTGGCATTGAACTTCCGGGTTCAGACGCATCCTGATGCCGTGATCATGTGTGATCACAGCATCAGAAGGCCCAGGAAGACGCCGCCGATGGCGGTAAGTAGCGGCAAGTCTCTGCTGTTAGAAACAGCAGAGACTTGCCGGCCATGACGCCCGCTGCACGGGCGAGCGGGCGTCATGTGCCCGCACCGCACCAGCGCCGTACATGTACGGCGCTGGTCGGGAAAGGGTTAAACAGCTGCTCAATGGGGGTGGTGGGAGTCAGACCTCAGCTGATCTGATATTGATGACCTGTCCTTGTTCTTTCACCATCCATTAAGAGAGTGTTCTATGTCTGTATGTACTATATATAGGGTCAAGTCACAAAAAAGACTAGGAAAGACCTGCTTGTCTAAAGACAGCCAAACGAAGAACAAAATGTAAGTAAAGTAGATAAATAGTAACATAGTTTATAAGTAACATACTTTATAAGGCCGAAAAAAAGACATAGGACCTCCTCCTTGTCTTCAGTCAGTGATGACAGCTATCTCTGTATACACAGTCATAGAGGGAAGACTGTCATCACTGATAGGACGTCCTCCTTTTCTTCAGTCAGTGATGACAGCTATCTCTGTATACACAGTCATAGAGGAATCTTTTTCCACAAAACTATATACATATGATATCAGTCTGATCAGCAACACCTGCTCGATAACATGCTGCCTGTAGCTGCGCTGCGGCGCTCGCTAGTTGAATCAGCTGATCGCTGTATGTATTTTCATGGTGACAGATTCCCTTTAAATTTTCAATGAACTGCAATTGTCTTATTTTCTGTTTACTAGAGATAAAAACTGTTATTTCAAACAAATTAAATATTTCAGTATATTTAACCCTTTCACGACCGGAGGTTTTTTCGGTTTTGCGTTTTTGTTTTTTGCTCCTTACCTTCATACAGCCATAACTTTTTATTTTTCTGTTCACATAGCTGTATGAGGGCTTGTTTTTTGCGGGACAAGTTTTACTTTCAAACGCCACCATTTATTATTGCATATGGTGTAGTGGGAAGCGGGAAAAAAATTCCAAATCGGGTGAAATTGCAAAAAAACCACTATTCCGCTACAGTTTTCCGGGTTTTTTATTTATGGTGTTCGCTGTTCATTAAAACTGACCGGTTACTTTCATTCTACAGGTCAGTACGAATCCAGTGGTACCTAACATTTATAGTTTTTCTTGTGTTTTGATAGTGATAAAAAAATTATAAAGTTGTTTTTTTTTTTTTTTTTTTTTTGGTCGTCATATCTTGACCCCTATAACTTTTTGGCATTTATGTGTACGGAGCTGTATGGGGGCTCATTTTTTGTGGGGCGATCTGAAGTTTTTATTGATACCATTCTGGGGTGTGTATGACTTTTTGATCGCTTTTTATTTAATTTTTTTTAGAAAAAAAAGCGCAAAATCGCCATTTTGACGCTTTTTTCCGCCACACAATTCACCGTGTTGGAATTTTTTATTTTATTTTAAAAGTACGGGCGTCTTCGGTCACGGTGATACCCATGATGTCTATATTTATTTTTATTTAGGTATTTATTTTTTAATTATACGGAAAGGGGGGTGATTTAAACTTTTATATTTTTTTATTTTTTATATATTTTTTAACACTTTTTTAAATTTTTTTTTATTATTTGAAAGCTCAAATATGAGCCAATATATTGTACTTTTTATTTTTTCACTATGAGCAATCTCTGATTTTTAATCTAGAATTAAAACTCATGATTGCTCATTTCTTATCCTGGCCTGCCATCTAGTGGCCAGAATAAGAATTGCACTTTGAAAGCTGTAATCCTCACCACCGAGGATTACAGCTTTCATAGCCTGTACAGACGGCCCGATTGGCCAATCGGGTCGTCTGTACATCACCCGGAAGCGAACCACTTCAGACGCCACTGGAAGACTTCAGAAGGGCCCACAAGGAATGAGAAGCCCATCGGAAGACGCCACCGATTGCGGCACCGCAATTGTCCCCGCACCGCCCGAGCGCCGTACATGTATGGCGCCGGTCGGGAAGGGGTTAAATAAAGGTCTTTATGTTTTTTTGGGGGGGGAGGGGGTGCCAGAGAAAGTACCCACCCCCGGGTGCCAAATACCCTAGGTACGCCACTGCACGTCTGTGTCTGATCCGTGTTTGATCAGTGATTTCCATCAGTGATTGTGAGCCAAAACCAGAAGTGCAGGCTACACAGATATAAGATATAATGTTCCGTGTTTAGCGCCGAACCTGGTTTTGGCTCTCAATCACTGATGGAAATCACTGACCGAACACTGAGGCTACATTCACACGCGAGGGAAAAAAATGGCCATTAAAAAACAACTTTTTCATGATCATTCTACATCCATGTGTGCATCTATTAAAAAAAATAGTCACCTCATCCACTTGAACCAACTGACACTAGCTTTGCACTGGAAGGACCTGACATACAGTAATGACCCTCGGGGCATCAGGTCCTTGAGTGAACTTTGCCACGACAGCTGTCGCTCGACCAGTGTCGCTGTGTAGCTGTACCCTTAGGCCTTATTCACACAGTCAGTGTCAGTGATTTCTATCAGGAGTAGATCTTTCCATTATACTGTCCCTCTGTATAGCCTCCACTACTGGTTTTGGCTTACAATCATTTATGGAAATCACTGATCAAAGCACTAATGTGTGAATAAGGCCTTGTGCTGCAATGAATAGCCAGAAGTTCAGAGCAGAGATGCAGCAAATGTATATTTCCATCAACATGTAATAAATGATGATGGTGGTTGTTATAGTTAATATTCTGCAAAATTCAAGAAATATTGTATGATGCATGAAATGGTAAATTTAGAATACTGAGATAATAAAGAAACCAACATAAAAATGTAACGATCATAATGGATGAAGTATAACATCCTGCGTTTATTAAAAGTTGCGTTCAGTTCTGATAAGTTAATGCTGATTTCAGTGTTTATTGTAAATAAACCCAAATATTACATCATCCCAAAACTGTTAAGGTTAATATCACATCTGCATTGTAGACTCTATTAGGAGCTGCTATAGCACATTTCGTCAGAAATTCCAGACATCAAACACCATATTGTTGGACACTGAGGGATGGAGATGCGACTTGGAGATAGTGATTTGGGACTGCCATAATTTTCGTTGTTCTGCTCATGTGATGGATAGGTCAATGGAAGTGATTAGCCTATATGTGAACACAGTCTGTAGGGTTGAAGTAACTGATATAACAATATATATGATATAACAATTTTAAATGAACTATTACTGACATCACAGCGCACTTCTAACAAACATACACTGCACAAATACACAGGAACCTCCCCTACAAAAAGATCAACAATACCTGGCAGGGATCATAGATTTCCCTATCACACAGAACCAACTTTCCTAAAACAGTTTCCCAAACATACTTAAAAGGTCCCCTTTGGGCACAATTGTGGTAGTCCCTAAGAATATCCCGTGTGGTTGGGATTCTTGTAGCAAATTACAGGGCCCTAAACATGGCATCTGACTCCAGACTCACTAACTTGTACAATAGGGAAGGGGTACGTGTGGCTTCTTGTTAGTCATTGGTGAGATACGGTTGGCAGGGGTTTAGGTGGTAGGTTCCTGTAGCCCACATAAATGACAGCTGATTCCAAGTTGTACATGTCACGACAGGGAAACAAGGGATAGTGTGCCCTGTCTGAACCCCACCTCTTTCCCTGCCTACTTACAGTAGATGCCCTAGGCGACAAAACCGTAACTTGGAGACAGTCCCTATGCTGAGTACGTGCACAGGGTAGGGAAGGGAACATAGGGAAAGACGAACACAGACAGAAACAAACAATAGCAGAATCGTCAGCAAGCCAAGTCAAGAACAGGAGGTCACGTCAAATACCGAGGGGAATCACAAAAGCGTAGTCTAAGTCCAAAGCCAACATCCAATATACCAATAATCCAAAAGCAAGGTCCAACACACAGCACTGATCTCAGAAGACTAATCACAGGCATCTGAGTGAGGCAGTTGCCATCTTTAAATAGCCCGCCCAGGATCATGTGATGTGGCCAGCATCACATGACCTGAGGCGGAGCAAGCTGTCCAAACAATATGTAAAGTAGCCATGTGGTGTGATCAGCACCACATGGCTAAACCCAAACAGAGAATTAACTCATGAAGTGCTGGCTGACAAGACCAGCACTTCAATTCCCTATTGCTCGTCTCTAGGGGACGGAGAGGTCCGGCGACGTCGTGCAGAGGGAGCGCGACGCTGACCTCGCGTGACAGTACCCCCCCCTTCACGAGGGGCCACCGGACCCTTACCAGCGGGAGCAGGCTTATCGGGATGCTGCAGATGGAACTTTCGGATGAGCGAGTCTGCATGCATCCTGGTCAACGGTACCCAAGACCTGTCCTCAGGACTGAACCCCTTCCAATGTACGAGGTACTGGAAGGAATTCCGGACCCTTCTCACATCCACAATTCTGGCAATCTCATGCTCCATTTGTCCTGCTACCTCAACCGGAGGCGGAGACTGTTCCTCAGGACCAACGGGAGCAACATAACGTTTGAGCAAAGACACATGAAAAACATTATGAACACGAAGGGAGTCGGGTAAACATAACCTAAAAGAAACCGGATTGATCACCTTGGTGATCCTGTAAGGACCAATGAAGCGAGGTGCAAACTTATAGGATGGTACCCTCATGTTGAGATTTTTAGTCGATAACCATACCTTATCCCCAACCTTAAAATTCACACCCTTAGAACGTTTTCTATCAGCCTTAGCTTTTTGAACTCCTTGGGCCTTTTCCAGGTTCGACTGAACCTGTGCCCAAACTGTGCACAGTTCTTGAGAAAAATCATTGACCTCTGGGACAACCGACGCAGATGGGGAAAAGGAGCTAAAGCGTGGATGAAAACCCATATTGCAGAAAAACGGCGACATCCCAGAGGATGAATTAACACGATTATTAATTGCAAATTCAGCCAGAGACAGGAATCTGGCTCACACATGTTGGTTATCAGAAACATAACATCTAAGATATTGCTCAACGGATTGGTTAAGACGTTCAGTCTGACCATTGGTCTCCGGATGAAAGGCTGATGAAAAGGACAAAGAGATACCAATCTTATTACAGAACGCCCTCCAGAACCTAGACACAAACTGTACTCCCCTATCAGAAACGATATTCTCAGGAACACCATGTAGTTTGACAATATTATCAATGAACACGGACGCCAAGACCTTCGCAGAGGGTAATTTACACAAAGGAATAAAATGACACATTTTGCTGAATCTGTCAACCACCACAAATATCACGGTTTTACCCTCAGAGCACGGCAAGTCCGTGATAAAGTCCATGGACAGATGTGACCAAGGTCTACTAGGTATGGGTAAAGGATGTAACTCACCCATAGGTCGTGTCTTGGAATTCTTGGACCTGGCACAAGTGTTACACGCAGTTACAAAAGCCTGAACATCTCTGGAGATTGACGGCCACCAATACTGCCTAGAGACCAACTCCTTGGTGGCATTGATGCCAGGATGTCCACACAAAACAGAATTATGGCACTCACCCAGCAGTCGCAACCGCAAATGAGCCGGCACAAACAATTTGTCATTGGGGGTACCAATGGGAGCAAGATGTTGTCCTGCCGAGATTTCAGAAGCGAGGTCAGATGAGGTAGCGGCCACGATGATATCAGCTGGCAGGATGGGCTCAGGAGGGACGTCAGGAGGCTGATACGCCTGGAAACTTCGGGATAAGGCATCGGCCTTAACGTTCTTGCTCCCGGGTCTGAAGGTAACACAAAAATCAAAACGAGTAAAGAACAAAGCCCACCTCGCCTGTCTAGGATTCAATCGCTTAGCCGATTCTAGAAACATTAAATTCTTATGATCCGTGAGGACCGTAATGCGGTGAAATGCCCCTTCTAAAAAATGACGCCATTCCTCAAATGCCCACTTGATTGCAAGTAACTCCCTATTCCCAATATCATAATTCCTCTTGGCAGGAGAGAACTTGCGGGAGAAGAAGGCGCATGGCATAAGATTAGTTAAGGTGGAAGACCCCTGGGACAGTACAGCCCCCACACCATCCTCAGACGCATCCACCTCAACTACAAAAGGCTTACTTTGATCAGGCTGGACCAACACAGGAGCATTAATAAAACACTGCTTTAACCTTTCAAAGGCCTCAATTGCTGCAGGGGGCCAATTGACCAGATCAGCCCCCTTGCGAGTCAAATCCGTAATGGGTTTGGCTACCACTGAAAAATTTTTGACAAATTTACGATAAAAATTAGCAAACCCCAGAAATCGCTGGAGCGCCTTCAAAGAGGAAGGTCGCACCCAATCCACAATGGCCTGTACTTTAACTGGGTCCATTTTGAAAGAAAAAGGGGTGAGAATGTATCCCAAAAAGGCCACTTCCTGAACACCAAAGGTACACTTTTCCCCTTTAACAAACAACTTGTTCTCACGCAACACCTCCAGCACTTGCCTGGTGTGAGATACGTGACTCTCCCAGTCTGCAGAAAAAATCAGGATGTCATCAATATAGACAATTACAAATTTCCCAATAAATGGTCTAAAAATGTCATTGACAAAGTTTTGGAAACTTGCCGGAGCGTTACTTAACCCAAAAGGCATTACCAAGTACTCATAATGACCCTCCGGGGTATTAAACGCAGTTTTCCATTCGTCCCCCTCACGAATCCTGATTAGGTTGTATGCCCCCTTCAAATCCAGCTTGGTGAACCAACAGGCCCCCTGGACCTGATTCAGCAAGTCAGGAATAAGGGGCAACGGGTATCTGTTTTTAACAGTGATTTTATTGAGCTCCCTGTAATCGATACAGGGCCTCAATCCTCCATCCTTTTTACCAACAAAGAAAAAACCTGCCCCCATGGGAGAAACTGAAGGCCGGATGTGACCCTTGGCCAGACTCTCTTTGAGATAATCCCTCATGGACTGACGTTCAGGAGTAGAGAGATTATAAATGCGACCTTTGGGATATTTGGATCCCTCAATAAGGTCGATGGCGCAATCATATTGCCGGTGAGGAGGGAGGAACTCAGTCTCGGACATGGAAAACATGTCCGAAAAATCGCCAATATACTTGGGCAAGGAAAGAGACTCAGTGGTACCTCCCAACTGCAATACTGATCTACAACATTTGTCACAATTCATTCCCCATTTTTCCAATTCACCTACCGACCAGTTGATCACAGGGTTGTGGTCCTGTAACCAAGGCAGACCTAAAACAAGGTCGGCAGGTAAATCCTTTAATACAAGGAAGGAGCAAGTCTCAGTATGGGTAATTCCTACAGTTAATACAACCTCAGGAGTACAAAACTCCACTCTCCCATTATTCAATGGAGTGGAATCCAGTGCGATAATTTGAATTACCTCCCTTAAAGGAATTATAGGCACACCCACAGATTGCACAAAATCATAATCAATAAAATTAGCAGCAGAACCTGAATCCACAAATGCTTCACCGGACCTCTTGAATTGGTTATAAGAAATGGAAATAGGTAACAAGATTTTCTTTCTTACCACCGCAGGGGGTACCTTACTTCCAGGAACAGACCTTTTAGAGAGCAGAAGTCTCGGACACTGCTGGAGCCAGTGGTTCATCTCACCGCAGTAAAAGCAGGCCCCTCTCAGGCGTCTCTGATCCCTCATAGTAACTCCCAACTGCATAGGCTCCTCCTGGACCTTGATAGGAGACGGGCTCTGAAGAGGAACTTCGGACAACACGGCAACTTGAGGGGCAACAGAACGTTCCTTTTGTCTCTCCCTAAACCGTCGGTCAAGTTTGATAACTAAGGTCATAGTCGCCTCTAAGGTGTCAGGAGTAGGATAACTAACTAGTAAATCCTTCAGATGGTCAGACAGTCCCACCCTAAACTGGCTTCTCAAAGCAGGGTCATTCCATTTAGAGGACACACACCATTTTCTGAACTCAGCACAGTAATCCTCAACTGGACGGTTACCCTGCCGAATGTCTCTGAGCTGAGTTTCAGCTACAGCGGCCAAGTCAGGTTCTTCATATAAAAGACCTAGGGCCCGGAAAAAAGCCTCCACAGACAATAGACAAGGGGAGTCAGGTGGCAATGAGAAAGCCCACTCCTGCGGATCACCTTGCAGCAAGGAAATAATTATTCCTACCCGCTGCTGCTCAGAACCCGAGGAGTGTGAGCGTAAACGGAAATATAATTTACAACTTTCCTTAAAGGAACGGAAAGTCCTTCGGTCCCCAGAAAACCGATCGGGCAATTTTACATGGGGTTCAATATTGGGGTTTGGCATGGAGGGAACGACTGCGGGTGCAGTCTGCAGCTGCTCCTGATGTTGGAGTCTCCCGGCCAAATCCTGGATCATCTGAGCCATGTTACTCATCTGGTCCGTGAGTACTCGCAACGGCTCCATTAGGTATGGCCTGTGATTCTGTCACGACAGGGAAACAAGGGATAGTGTGCCCTGTCTGAACCCCACCTCTTTCCCTGCCTACTTACAGTAGATGCCCTAGGCGACAAAACCGTAACTTGGAGACAGTCCCTATGCTGAGTACGTGCACAGGGTAGGGAAGGGAACATAGGGAAAGACGAACACAGACAGAAACAAACAATAGCAGAATCGTCAGCAAGCCAAGTCAAGAACAGGAGGTCACGTCAAATACCGAGGGGAATCACAAAAGCGTAGTCTAAGTCCAAAGCCAACATCCAATATACCAATAATCCAAAAGCAAGGTCCAACACACAGCACTGATCTCAGAAGACTAATCACAGGCATCTGAGTGAGGCAGTTGCCATCTTTAAATAGCCCGCCCAGGATCATGTGATGTGGCCAGCATCACATGACCTGAGGCGGAGCAAGCTGTCCAAACAATATGTAAAGTAGCCATGTGGTGTGATCAGCACCACATGGCTAAACCCAAACAGAGAATTAACTCATGAAGTGCTGGCTGACAAGACCAGCACTTCAATTCCCTATTGCTCGTCTCTAGGGGGCGGAGAGGTCCGGCGACGTCGTGCAGAGGGAGCGCGACGCCGACCTCGCGTGACAGTACCCCCCCCTTCACGAGGGGCCACCGGACCCTTACCAGCGGGAGCAGGCTTATCGGGATGCTGCAGATGGAACTTTCGGATGAGCGAGTCTGCATGCATCCTGGTCAACGGTACCCAAGACCTGTCCTCAGGACCGAACCCCTTCCAATGTACGAGGTACTGGAAGGAATTCCGGACCCTTCTCACATCCACAATTCTGGCAATCTCATGCTCCATTTGTCCTGCTACCTCAACCGGAGGCGGAGACTGTTCCTCAGGACCAACGGGAGCAACATAACGTTTGAGCAAAGACACATGAAAAACATTATGAACACGAAGGGAGTCGGGTAAACATAACCTAAAAGAAACCGGATTGATCACCTTGGTGATCCTGTAAGGACCAATGAAGCGAGGTGCAAACTTATAGGATGGTACCCTCATGTTGAGATTTTTAGTCGATAACCATACCTTATCCCCAACCTTAAAATTCACACCCTTAGAACGTTTTCTATCAGCCTTAGCTTTTTGAACTCCTTGGGCCTTTTCCAGGTTCGACTGAACCTGTGCCCAAACTGTGCACAGTTCTTGAGAAAAATCATTGACCTCTGGGACAACCGACGCAGATGGGGAAAAGGAGCTAAAGCGTGGATGAAAACCCATATTGCAGAAAAACGGCGACATCCCAGAGGATGAATTAACACGATTATTAATTGCAAATTCAGCCAGAGACAGGAATCTGGCCCACACATGTTGGTTATCAGAAACATAACATCTAAGATATTGCTCAACGGATTGGTTAAGACGTTCAGTCTGACCATTGGTCTCCGGATGAAAGGCTGATGAAAAGGACAAAGAGATACCAATCTTATTACAGAACGCCCTCCAGAACCTAGACACAAACTGTACTCCCCTATCAGAAACGATATTCTCAGGAACACCATGTAGTTTGACAATATTATCAATGAACACGGACGCCAAGACCTTCGCAGAGGGTAATTTACACAAAGGAATAAAATGACACATTTTGCTGAATCTGTCAACCACCACAAATATCACGGTTTTACCCTCAGAGCACGGCAAGTCCGTGATAAAGTCCATGGACAGATGTGACCAAGGTCTACTAGGTATGGGTAAAGGATGTAACTCACCCATAGGTCGTGTCTTGGAATTCTTGGACCTGGCACAAGTGTTACACGCAGTTACAAAAGCCTGAACATCTCTGGAGATTGACGGCCACCAATACTGCCTAGAGACCAACTCCTTGGTGGCATTGATGCCAGGATGTCCACACAAAACAGAATTATGGCACTCACCCAGCAGTCGCAACCGCAAATGAGCCGGCACAAACAATTTGTCATTGGGGGTACCAATGGGAGCAAGATGTTGTCCTGCCGAGATTTCAGAAGCGAGGTCAGATGAGGTAGCGGCCACGATGATATCAGCTGGCAGGATGGGCTCAGGAGGGACGTCAGGAGGCTGATACGCCTGGAAACTTCGGGATAAGGCATCGGCCTTAACGTTCTTGCTCCCGGGTCTGAAGGTAACACAAAAATCAAAACGAGTAAAGAACAAAGCCCACCTCGCCTGTCTAGGATTCAATCGCTTAGCCGATTCTAGAAACATTAAATTCTTATGATCCGTGAGGACCGTAATGCGGTGAAATGCCCCTTCTAAAAAATGACGCCATTCCTCAAATGCCCACTTGATTGCAAGTAACTCCCTATTCCCAATATCATAATTCCTCTCGGCAGGAGAGAACTTGCGGGAGAAGAAGGCGCATGGCATAAGATTAGTTAAGGTGGAAGACCCCTGGGACAGTACAGCCCCCACACCATCCTCAGACGCATCCACCTCAACTACAAAAGGCTTACTTTGATCAGGCTGGACCAACACAGGAGCATTAATAAAACACTGCTTTAACCTTTCAAAGGCCTCAATTGCTGCAGGGGGCCAATTGACCAGATCAGCCCCCTTGCGAGTCAAATCCGTAATGGGTTTGGCTACCACTGAAAAATTTTTGACAAATTTACGATAAAAATTAGCAAACCCCAGAAATCGCTGGAGCGCCTTCAAAGAGGAAGGTCGCACCCAATCCACAATGGCCTGTACTTTAACTGGGTCCATTTTGAAAGAAAAAGGGGTGAGAATGTATCCCAAAAAGGCCACTTCCTGAACACCAAAGGTACACTTTTCCCCTTTAACAAACAACTTGTTCTCACGCAACACCTCCAGCACTTGCCTGGTGTGAGATACGTGACTCTCCCAGTCTGCAGAAAAAATCAGGATGTCATCAATATAGACAATTACAAATTTCCCAATAAATGGTCTAAAAATGTCATTGACAAAGTTTTGGAAACTTGCCGGAGCGTTACTTAACCCAAAAGGCATTACCAAGTACTCATAATGACCCTCCGGGGTATTAAACGCAGTTTTCCATTCGTCCCCCTCACGAATCCTGATTAGGTTGTATGCCCCCTTCAAATCCAGCTTGGTGAACCAACAGGCCCCCTGGACCTGATTCAGCAAGTCAGGAATAAGGGGCAACGGGTATCTGTTTTTAACAGTGATTTTATTGAGCTCCCTGTAATCGATACAGGGCCTCAATCCTCCATCCTTTTTACCAACAAAGAAAAAACCTGCCCCCATGGGAGAAACTGAAGGCCGGATGTGACCCTTGGCCAGACTCTCTTTGAGATAATCCCTCATGGACTGACGTTCAGGAGTAGAGAGATTATAAATGCGACCTTTGGGATATTTGGATCCCTCAATAAGGTCGATGGCGCAATCATATTGCCGGTGAGGAGGGAGGAACTCAGTCTCGGACATGGAAAACATGTCCGAAAAATCGCCAATATACTTGGGCAAGGAAAGAGACTCAGTGGTACCTCCCAACTGCAATACTGATCTACAACATTTGTCACAATTCATTCCCCATTTTTCCAATTCACCTACCGACCAGTTGATCACAGGGTTGTGGTCCTGTAACCAAGGCAGACCTAAAACAAGGTCGGCAGGTAAATCCTTTAATACAAGAAAGGAGCAAGTCTCAGTATGGGTAATTCCTACAGTTAATACAACCTCAGGAGTACAAAACTCCACTCTCCCATTATTCAGTGGAGTGGAATCCAGTGCAATAATTTGAATTACCTCCCTTAAAGGAATTATAGGCACACCCACAGATTGCACAAAATCATAATCAATAAAATTAGCAGCAGAACCTGAATCCACAAATGCTTCACCGGACCTCTTGAATTGGTTATAAGAAATGGAAATAGGTAACAAGATTTTCTTTCTTACCACCGCAGGGGGTACCTTACTTCCAGGAACAGACCTTTTAGAGAGCAGAAGTCTCGGACACTGCTGGAGCCAGTGGTTCATCTCACCGCAGTAAAAGCAGGCCCCTCTCAGGCGTCTCTGATCCCTCATAGTAACTCCCAACTGCATAGGCTCCTCCTGGACCTTGATAGGAGACGGGCTCTGAAGAGGAACTTCGGACAACACGGCAACTTGAGGGGCAACAGAACGTTCCTTTTGTCTCTCCCTAAACCGTCGGTCAAGTTTGATAACTAAGGTCATAGTCGCCTCTAAGGTGTCAGGAGTAGGATAACTAACTAGTAAATCCTTCAGATGGTCAGACAGTCCCACCCTAAACTGGCTTCTCAAAGCAGGGTCATTCCATTTAGAGGACACACACCATTTTCTGAACTCAGCACAGTAATCCTCAACTGGACGGTTACCCTGCCGAATGTCTCTGAGCTGAGTTTCAGCTACAGCGGCCAAGTCAGGTTCTTCATATAAAAGACCTAGGGCCCGGAAAAAAGCCTCCACAGACAATAGACAAGGGGAGTCAGGTGGCAATGAGAAAGCCCACTCCTGCGGATCACCTTGCAGCAAGGAAATAATTATTCCTACCCGCTGCTGCTCAGAACCCGAGGAGTGTGAGCGTAAACGGAAATATAATTTACAACTTTCCTTAAAGGAACGGAAAGTCCTTCGGTCCCCAGAAAACCGATCGGGCAATTTTACATGGGGTTCAATATTGGGGTTTGGCATGGAGGGAACGACTGCGGGTGCAGTCTGCAGCTGCTCCTGATGTTGGAGTCTCCCGGCCAAATCCTGGATCATCTGAGCCATGTTACTCATCTGGTCCGTGAGTACTCGCAACGGCTCCATTAGGTATGGCCTGTGATTCTGTCACGACAGGGAAACAAGGGATAGTGTGCCCTGTCTGAACCCCACCTCTTTCCCTGCCTACTTACAGTAGATGCCCTAGGCGACAAAACCGTAACTTGGAGACAGTCCCTATGCTGAGTACGTGCACAGGGTAGGGAAGGGAACATAGGGAAAGACGAACACAGACAGAAACAAACAATAGCAGAATCGTCAGCAAGCCAAGTCAAGAACAGGAGGTCACGTCAAATACCGAGGGGAATCACAAAAGCGTAGTCTAAGTCCAAAGCCAACATCCAATATACCAATAATCCAAAAGCAAGGTCCAACACACAGCACTGATCTCAGAAGACTAATCACAGGCATCTGAGTGAGGCAGTTGCCATCTTTAAATAGCCCGCCCAGGATCATGTGATGTGGCCAGCATCACATGACCTGAGGCGGAGCAAGCTGTCCAAACAATATGTAAAGTAGCCATGTGGTGTGATCAGCACCACATGGCTAAACCCAAACAGAGAATTAACTCATGAAGTGCTGGCTGACAAGACCAGCACTTCAATTCCCTATTGCTCGTCTCTAGGGGACGGAGAGGTCCGGCGACGTCGTGCAGAGGGAGCGCGACGCCGACCTCGCGTGACAGTACACCTCTGCAACAGAGGGACCTAGGGGGCTCTGGGGTGGTTATGTTGGTCTAGAGTGCAGGGGTTGGAGAGCAGCACTAGGGGTCTCCATAGATAACAATTGACTCTGGTTGCATTCACCTTACAGAAGGGGAGGGCTGGTGGTCATGCAGGTTGGCAGTGAGGCTGCTTTGGATTTGGTATACTGAAAAGAGTTTGCCTGGCTGCACTAGGTTTCCATTGTGGCATGTGTAATCAGAGTTCAGATAATAGTATCCATGGTGTGTGCTTCTGGCAAATCCCACTTACTGTTCTGTTCCCTCTTCCATATAACAATGGGCACCTTTTCCTCAGCAAGCACCACCAATAGTTTTGAGCGAAGTTGACTTTGATCCAAAGTTCAGGAAAAATTTAATTTGCCACGAAGCCGAATTTCCTTGTGCTTTGTGGTAACGAATCGATTTTCCCTGAAATGGTAGTAAAATAATGGTAGTAAAAATTAAAAAAATGTCATGCTTACCTCATCCATTTGAGCGCGAGAGGCTCCCGTGGCAATCTTGCTTGAAGATCCTGTGCAAAATCTCCTCCACAGTGATGTATGGATGAGGTAAGTACAATTAAATTTTTTTTTCAAATAGCACACACTAAAATGCTTTAGTATGGATCTCAGATCAGCGATGATCAGCGATGAACACAGCATCTGAGTGGCTCAATGACCAGAGGCCATGCAATGGCCATTCCCTGTCATTGCACCCACTATTTACAAAGAAATGCACTTTATGACAGTAATTCATCAAAAAGTGAATTTTTTTGTAAAATTTGGAAAAACAGCCAAATGGAATTTTCATCTCTAAAAACCAACACGTGGCAGCTTGCAGGACAGATTGCAGTCTGGGAGAGATCTTGGCTGATATGACTGAAGCAAAATATGGCCTGTTCAGTCACTCTCACCTCTTAAGTTGCGCTCTATAGCCTGATCTGATCTCATTTTGGTGGGCTGTAGGCCCCATTTTTATTATATTTATTGCACTTATTGTACTTATTTTAAGCTAAAAATATTTTTTTTTTAATTCAAAATATGTAATCCTTTTTTCTGTACAGCGCTGAGATGCACCAGAAGCAGCCTGTGGATTTTCTGTCTTTTCCATCATCTGAGGAGAAGACAGACTCCTTATCTCTGCTCTCTGACATTGTAAACACTCATAGCTCAGTTCTTATCTTACTGATAAGAATGTGGCTTAAATAAGTGTTTATGACCTCTTAGTAGTTTAGAGATAAGAGTTATTAGATGACCGGCACAAAGTGAAAGTACCAGTCACCCAGCTAGAAAAACAATTAACCCTTTGTGAGAGTGACTCAATATTTTTAATAAAGGCCAATTCAAAATATGATTTTTAGCCAAAAATGAGTAAAATGCAATCAGAAGCAAAAATTGCCTCCAACGGTGTTCATAGCCTTTAAGTCTGGTGTGGTAAAGGAGTTCAGAGGAGGGTGTTGTCAAAAACAAATGTGTATGTGTAATTTTATTACTAGCACCTGATGCCACCCCCACAAGTCACCTTCCTAGGCACTAGATCTCCAGGGCCTTGTGGTAAACATGTTTTGGAGTGTGAAAGTAAACTGGTGTGCTAGGAGGAAACCCACACAAACGCAAGGAGAACATACAGTACATATAAAAATAAAGATGTTTTCCTTCATTGGATTTGAACCCAGGACATTAGTGCTACAAGTTGTCTGTGATAACCATGTTAATATGTATTACTTTAACATTGGCTTTGTAACTTTTTGGGTTTACGTGTGGAAATAAAATTTTGCCACATTTAATATTTTTAAACCATTTACTCCAGTTTTAGAAAGTGGGTGGGAAAATGGGCATATTTAGCCTGTTGACCTAATTTAAGCTAGATTCATCAACTACAATTTTTTGTAAAGAAAGTGGAATGATAGATTTCTCCCAATTAAATTTAATTTCCTAGAAACAGTTAGAATTCCAGTTCCCATTGAAGTGTAATCTTGAGCATAATCTCCAATACTGAAACCTTGTTAACAGTAAAAAAAAAAATATCAGGTAACAATGTTTACAACTTAAGGTCCTTTTACACGGGAAAAATCGTTCCTAGGAACGCTAGTGCCGATAATCGGCCCGTGTAAAAGTGGCCCTAATCAGCCGACGAACGAGCAAAACGCTCGTTCGTCGGCTGATTGGATCTTTTGGTTTCTACAAAAGATCCAATCTGTCGGGCGCACATCGGCCTGTGTAAACAGGCGATGTGCGCCTGACAGTATGGAGCTTCCCGGTCGCACGAGTGATACAGCTATCACTCGTGCGGCCCGGCGCTCGATTCATCGCGCCGTGTAAAGGCCCCCTGCCCGAGCGCCGATATCGCTGATCGGCACTCGGGCAGGGAGACACATCGGCCCGTCTAAAAGGGCCTTTAGAAACCTTCCTCATTTATAGAGCATGTAATAAAGATAAAAATGAGACATACATACATTTACGATACACTATAGAAGAGATTTATTACTACTGGCATTGAGTACTCTGGCCTTAGGTTTTCCTGCACTGGTGTGAAATGTCCCCAAATATTAGGAGGCTCATGCTTGTGTTGCGAACCCATGCACTAGAACTGAAGTTCATGCCAGACAGCAGCTGGAGTGGATTTCTCATGTAATGTTGGTCAGTTTTTTTTGTACATATTGTTAAAGGAATCAGGTTGCAGAGATTCCATCCACAGTATACCTCCTCTCACCCATACCCTGTCCAGTTTTTGAAAAAGTGGTGAGGATGTTGGAGAAAGCTAAAGAGTCACAACTTTTCTCAGAAACTAGCACTTACAAGAAAATTAGCAAATTTTGGACACCAGAAACCTATTGTAAAGCCATAATAAATCTCTCCCTACCTGCATTCAATATTTAAGCATACCTAAAAATTTAAACTATCTGTTGGTCATGATAAAAAGAAAAAACTTGACCAGACATTAACTCCTTAAGCCATCCTGATATACTGAGGGAGCCTAGCATTCACTGATAGGTGGAGTCTGGCTGTAACAGCTGAGATCAAAGATAACTCTAGGCCAACATGCTTTCAATGAGCATGACCAGCATATGCATACCAAAGCTTTATATTACATATAGTGAAGTGCCCTAGTGGGAGTAATAAAAAATCATTAAGTAAATTATAATAAAGTTTAGAAATGACAAAAATGATACATTTTCTATCATAAAAAAGTGATCTTATTTAGTAAAGTGCTATAAAATCACACACATACAGTATCATGTAAAGATATTCACACCCTCTTGATGTTTTTATATTTTTGTTCCACTACCTGGAAGGAAAATTGATTTTTATTTAGATTTTACGTAATGGACCTGACAAAATAGTCCAAACTGTTACTGTGGAATGAAAAATATATATTGTTTACAGCTTAACGATAGAGACAGTTTTGGCTTTAATGGCAGGCCAATTTTTCATATGTGAGATGTATCACAGTTTATTTGGGAATGTGTCATCAGAAATTGACCTATTGTGTAAATCACGCTTCATGTTGAACATATTTATTTTTTAGAATTTTTGTGAGTTTTTTAAAATTGTTTTACATGTCACTATCTGTATTTAAATAAACGGCCATAAGGCCTAATAATTGGTGATGATTTCCCATTCTTGTACAGGTAACATTTCATCAATGTCACATTAGGGATCTATGAGGCCCTGAACTTTGCCCGCACCACTGTCCATACCTGCTTGCACAATCCACCATAAATGACAGCCTGAAACTGGCCAATAATCCCTTCTTAATTACTGCAGGGGCCTACAAGGGAAAAAAAAAACTGTGACAAAATAACAAACGTAGTGACAGGTACAAAGAGTAGATACTGACGGAATGGATCAGAATGGAGCCAAACCATTAAAAGTAGAGTCAAAGACGAAGTCAAACGAATATCTAAATCTTCAGGCAAAGGGGCAGTACAGAACATGCCAAGGTCCAAGGAATCCAGATGTCAAAAACACAATAAGCAGGGTAACAGAATAACACCTTAATCGCAGGCAACTGTGGCCAGCAGTTGCCTGTTTAAATAGGACACTTCCTAGGTCACAACACCCCTGATTGGCCAACGCTCCAGTTCATGGAGCCTGGCCCATTGCTAGGCAACAAGATGCCAACAGCACAGCCTGCAGTGCAGCCCACCTGCCACCAATACATAGTAGGGTTGAAAGGCCGACAGAGTGGTAACAAGCGGAATGCAGGAAAGATAGTTCTTGGCAATGGGACACTGGCAGCGCAGGACCAGGAGATTGCGCCTGCTGGGTGCTATTGCACTCAGACCGCAGTGCCGATGCCGCTTCCTGCTATCAGGGTGCCTCTGCCGGCTAGTGATAATCTATTATCATTATTACCACAAGCAAAACTACAATGACAAGTAACAGCTCTATATTGCTAAGACAGGATCCATCTTCTTCTTGTCTTCTGCACAAGTCACAGAACATGCCTCTCCTATAGTCCATTGATAAAGATCAGTGGTGCCCAACCATTTTTCGTCCGAGGGCCGCACTAGACACGGTTTAAATTTCGCGGGCCAGAACCAGGTAGCTTTGCCAGAAAGACATGTAAACACTGTGCGGGGGCACGTGTGAGCATTACAACTGAGAAGGGGCAAATATCTCGGCAGTTTTACTGTGAATGGGGCATATTTGGGCATTTTTACTATAAAGGGGGCACATCTGGGCATTACCACTGTGAAGGAGGCATGTGAGCATTACCACTGTGAAGGGGGCACATATCTGCACTTTACGACAGTGAGGGGGGGAACATCTGGTCATTACTACTACATGCGCGGTGCGCCCTCCTTCACTTTCGGGGCCCCATTCTCGATATAGGTGCGGGTCCCAGCGGTGGGACCCGCACCTATAGGACAATGGGGGCATATCCTAGCGATATGCCCCCATTGTCCAAGATGGGAATAACCCTTTAAGACATTCTGGGAAGATGTCAATTTCTTGGTGGAAAAATTGTGGGGACAGCAGATTGAACCTGATTCATGGTTTCATATTTTACATATCGAAAAGGGATCATACATACATATATCATATCAGTTCCCATACTGGATATATGCCTTGCCGCCTTCATATGAACACATGAGGATCGTATTAAGGAGACTGATTCTACCTGAATTGAGATCCCAAAAGAATACGAATAGGTACAATAAATATAAAGGGAAAAACTGGGATCATTTTATTGATACTTTGTTTTCGGTGGAAAAGAAAGTGAATATAATACAAAATTTTCAATGTAAAAGAGAAAAAGAGCAAAGAAGGCGCGCCACATGTGCCTGATCAATATGTAAAACGGGGTTATAAAACAAAATAATGTGCTTATCTCTAATGGTTGTGACAAGCCACAACCACTATGTCGAGCTTCGCTGGTTATTAGATACTATTGTCCTGATGAAGGAGGCATTGTAGCTCTGAAATGCGTAGACATTATTTCAATAAATTACTTATGCTACATGAAGAACCTACGGTGTAGTTCCGTGTCTGACAGCGCCTAAAGAAAGGATCCTATTTTCTCTTCTACCACAAAATTTTCAATATAATAGTATGGAAAATTGAGTTCGGAGTTGCAGGGGAAGGTGTTGAGGGAGTTGGGGTTTGAGTTTTTTTTAATATGTACGTTTACGTCCAATGGTTATTAATTTTGTAATGATATGGTCATTAACCCTTACAGTACCAGCGCCGTACATGTACGGCGCTGGTACGATGCGGGCACATGGCGCCCGCTCGCGGGTGCGGCGGGCGTCATGGCCGGCAAGTCTCTGCTGTTTCTAACAGCAGAGACTTGCCGCTACCTACTGTATCGGCGGTGTCTTCCGGGGTGACTAGATGCCGTGATCACACGTGATCACGGCATCTAGTTGCGTCTAAACCCGGAAGCGTTCGCTTCCGGGTGGTGTACAGACACCCCGTGTGGCCAATCGGGGTGTCTGTACACCATATGAAAACTGTAATCCTCGCTGGTGAGGATTACAGTTTTCAAAGTGCAATTCTTATTCTGGCCACTAGATGGCAGGCCAGGATAAGAAATGAGCAATTCATGGATTTAACTGCCTCTAGTAAATCCATGATTGCTCATAAAGAAAATTAAAAAGCCACAATATATAAGCTCATATTTGAGCATTCAAATAGTAAAAAAAAAATAAAAACAAAATGTTAAAAAATATATAAAAAATAAAAAAGATATAAAAGTTCAAATCACCCCCCTTTCCGTATAAGTAAAAAATAAATACCTAAATAACACTAAATATAGACATCATGGGTATCACCGTGACCAAAAACGCCCATACTTTTAAAATATAAAAAAAAAATCCAATACGGCGAATTGTGTGGCGGAAAAAAGCGTCCAAATGGCGATTTGCCGTTTTTTGTCGCTTTTTTTTCTAAAAAAAATTAAATAAAAAGTGATCAAAAAGTCATACACACCCCAGAATGGTATTAATAAAATCTTCAGATTGTCCCGCAAAAAATGAGCCCCCATACAGCTCTGTACACATAAATACCAAAAAGTTATAGGGGTCAAGATATGACAAGGAAAAAAAAAAAAAAAAAGGGCAACTTTCTAATTTTTTTTCACTATCAAAACGCAGGAAAAACTATACATATTAGGTATTGCCGGATTCGTACTGACCAGTAGAATGAAAATAACGGGTCAGTTTTAATGCACATCGAACGCTGTAAATAAGAAACCCGTAGAACTGTAGCGGAATAGCGTTTTTTTTGCAATTTCACCTGATTTGGAATTTTTTCCCGCTTCCCACTACACCATATGCAATATTAAATGGTGGAGTTGGAAAGTACAACTTGTCCCGCAAAACAAAAGCCCTCATACAGCTATGTGAACAGAAAAATAAAAGAGTTATGGCTGTTTGAAGGCAGGGAGCGCAAAACGAAAATGCATGACCGAAAAAACCTCCGGTACTGAAAGGGTTAATAAAGCATTTATACAAACTTTTAATAAAGAGTTAATTGAGGACGTCAATTAGTTGTTCTAGGAGCCGCTCGTATCGATGCTGCCGCTGACTCCTTCAATTTATGATAAACATAAATATGCGGCTCCCAACCTTAATATACATCACGCATAAACCTATAAACAAGAAGACATAAGAACAAGAGGGATATAATACAATAAAAAACGAAAAATAATAAGAAAACAAAAATTAAAAACAAAACGCAATAAGTATATACAGATATCCGTCAATCAATAACATATATATGTATACTTACCTTTATTCAATTACTTCTTGATAAAAGCACCCTAGAACATTACCCCTGAAAAATAGAAATAAGATATATGAATACCAATGTCTATATTTGATATATATTTTTAGGAACTCACACTGGAGATACAGAAGTACACATTCGGGTAGACATGGAGACATGAAAGGTAGACCACTATAAATACACAATGGCGACTCAATATACCTGTCCCATGTTCATACACCGTAAATGATTCTTCATCTATGCTGCTCACTTTCACATATGTAGCCATATACATATTTATGTTTATCACCATATTCCTATTTTCCTTCCATTTATTATTCATCTTTTTATCTTATTATTTTCATTTTTATTTTTCATTTTTTATTTCTCATTAAATATGATATTGTCATAACATGTTTCCCTACAAATGAAATGGGCACTACAATATCTAGACTTCTGGCTGGAAAATCCATCAAAGGGTTAAGGACAAATTACTAATTAGAAGTAAACATTGGCTCTAAATTGATCCACAGGACATAAATAAACAAGATCCACCCCTAGGCGCCACACCACTGAGGAAGGGGAGTACCCCGAAACGCGTCTGGTGATTAAGTGGCAGCCAGAAGGAATATACCTATCTTTATACCCCCCAAGAAATAAAGAAACCGCCGGATAAAGCCGTATCAACTCGATTGACTAATACAGGGAGACATCGCTGAAGTACCTAATTGCGCTCCCCTGCATCACCGCACATTGTCCACGTGGAACGCCAACTAAAAGGCGCGAGATATACGCGCGAACAGCGGGATTGAAGGAGTCAGCGGCAGCATCGATACGAGCGGCTCCTAGAACAACTACATAGGAGAACTATGTAGGGTAATGGGGTAAAGGAGGGTAATGTACTCACCGGCATTTGAATTGGTCCCTATATATACACTTAAGTATAAACATACTGGCTTTACCACATATGCCGACATTTAAATAAGACTATATGCAGTAACTATCTGAACTACAGGAACAGTGGAATCTTACTTATAGAATTATACCTGCAAGGATCTATATATCTCTTCTCTTAATAATATAAAAATGAGTTTCTGTCTGTCTGTCTGTCTGTTCTCTATGCGCGACCAAACTACTGGACCGATTTTCACCAAATTCGGCACACAGGTACATCAGGTGTCCGGGAAGGTTTTAGACCAGGTCTCATCTCTCTAGGACATACCGTTCCTGAGATATTCCCAAAATATGATCTCCATTAGCCAACATTACAACTGGGAACTTTGGTTTTAAACTCCAACTGCCATTCTCTGCAAAGGCACACACAGGGAGGGCAGGTTTCCATAACAACCAGGTAATTATCAGCAGCTGAGGATCTCATCCATTTCTATTTACTGACACTGTTAAAGGTATTCCTGTTACCATAAATATAACTTATGTTTTTTTCTATTACTACAGTTCAGTAGTAATAAAAGATGTTTTCCTCCACTGCTGCCTATTGCGTGGGCTCATAAATAAGCATGGTATTGACATAATTCAGGCCACCCTAAAAGAAGTACTTAAAACCCCCGCCCCAGGTCTCACTAAGCCACACCCCCAACTATGTCAGGCCACACCCCCTTTCACTCCGCAGCCAACAGAGATTGAAAAAATAAAGGTAAAAATCAACTTCTGTCAGCTGCAGGGATGGGTGGGAGGTTGACTTTCTTTCTGCAACAACACACACAAACATTAAATAAAATAGATTAAATACACCCATGCGAAGCGTCTTGCTAATCCACGCCCCCGACTCTGTCAGGTCACGTCCCCTCCCACTCCGCAGCCAATGGGAATTGAAAAAATGAACGTAAAAATAAACTTCTGTTTGCTGCAGGGGTGGGAGGGTGAATTTCTCTCTGCAACGACACACAAAAATTTTAGATGAAATAGACTAATTATAGACTACAACCGTTTGAAGCCTTTTGCTAAGCCACGCCCCGTCTCTGTCAGGCCACGCCCCCTCTCACTCCGCAGCCATTCTGCAACGACACACAGAAACATTAAATGAAATAGATTAAATGCACCTATGCGAAGCGCTTTGCTAAGCGACACCCCGACTCTGTAAGGCCACGCCCCCTCCCACTCCGCAGCCAACAGGGATTGAAAAAATAAAGGTAAAAATCAACTTCTGTTAGCTGCAGGGATGGGTGGGAGGTTGACTTTCTTCCTGCAACGACACACAGAAACATTAAATGAAATAGATTAAATACACCCATGTGAAGCGTCTTGCTAATCCACGCCCCCGACTCTGTCAGGTTACGCCCCCTCCCACTCCGCAGCCAATGGGGATTGAAAAAATAAAGGTAAAAATAAACTTCTGTTTGCTGCAGGGGTGGGAGGATGAATTTCTCTCTGCAACGACACACAAAAATTTTAGATAAAATAGACTAATTATAGACTACAACTGTTCGAATCGTCTTGCTAAGTCACGCCCCCAACTCTGTCAGACCACGCCCCCTCCCACTCTGCAGCCATTCTGCAACGACTCACAGAAACATTAAATGAAATAGATTAAATCACCTATGCGAAGCGCTTTGCTAAGCCACACCCCCAACTCTGTAGGGCCACTCCCACTCCGCAGCCAACAGGGATTGAAAGAATGAAGGGAAAAATAAACTTCTTTCAGCTGCAGGGGTGGGAGGGTGAATTTCTCTCTGCAATGACACACAAAATTTTAGATGAAATAGACTAATTTCAGACTACAACCGTTCGAAGCATCTTGATAATCCACACCCCCAACTCTGCCAGGCCACGCCCCCTCCCACTCCGCAGGCAACGGGGATTGAAAAAAATCAGCTGCAGGGTGAATTTCTCTCTGCAACGACACACAAAAATCGTAGATGAAATTGACTAATTTTAGACTACGACCATTCAGTACTAATAAAAGATGTTTTTTTCCACTGCTACCCATTGCGGGTCCCCATAAATTACCATGTCATCGACCTGTAATTCATGCCACTCTGACCCCCGCCCCAGATCTCGGGAAACCAGGCTCCGACTCTGTCAGGCCACGCCCCCTCCCACTCCGCAGCCAACGGGGATTGAAAAAATGAAGGTAAAAATCAACTTCTGTCAGCTGCAGGGGTGGGAGGGAAGTTGGATTTCTTTCTGCAACAACATACAGAAACATTAAATGAAATAGATTAAATATACCCGTGCAAAGCAATGTTTTCTTCCACTGTTACCCATGGCGTGTCCTCATAAATTACCATGGCATTGACCTGTAATTCTGGCCACCATCAAAAGAAGGACTCAAAACCCCGCCCCAGGTCTTGCAACGTCACGCCCCCGACTCAGTCAGGCCATGACCCCTCCCACTCCGCAGCCAATGGAGATTGAACAATTGAAGGTAAAAATCAACATCTGTCAGCTGCAGGGATGGGAGGGAGGATGACTTTCTCTCTGCAACGACACACAGAAACATTAAATGAAATAGATTAAAGGGGTTGTCCGGGTTCAGAGAAGAACCCGGACATACCTGCAATTTCACCCAGGCAGCCCGCCTGAAGAGGGCATCGGAGCATCCTATGCTCCGATGCCCTCCTTTGCCCTGCGCTAATTAGCGCAGGGCAAAGGAATTTCGCCGGGTTCCGGTGACGTACCGGTCCCTGCCGGGCAGAGGCTTCCGCCCGGCAGTGAGTCGGTGACGTCATCGGCGCTGATGGACAGGCTTCAGCGCTGCCCTAGCCAGTAAAACGGCTAGGGCAGCGCTAAAGCCGGCCCATTAAGGCCGGTGACGTCACCGAACTCACTGCCGGGCGGAAGTACCCGCCCGGCAGCGAGTATTTTCAAAACAAGAGACCTTGCCCTGCGCGATCTAGCGCAGGGCAAGGGGGGGGCATCGGAGCATGAGATGCTCCGATGTCCTCTTCAGGCAGGCTGCCTGGGTGAAATTGCAGGTATGTCCGGGTTCTTCTCTGAACCCGGACAACCCCTTTAAATATACCCGCGCAAAGCAATGTTTTCTTCCACTGCTACCCATTGTGTTTCCTCAAATTACCATGGCATTAACCTTTAATTCAGGCCACCCTGAAATGAAGGACTTAACCCCCCCCCGTGTCCCATTAAACCACGCCCCCTCCCACTCCGCAGCCAATAGGGATTGAAAAAATGAAGGTAAAAATCAATTTCTGTCAGCTGCATTGACTTTTTCTCTGCAACGACACACAGAAACATTAAATAAATAGATGAAATATACCCAGGCGAAGCCGGGTCTTTCTGCTAGTATATTATATACATCAGACATTTTTCTTTGCAATTAAAACTGCTTGATTGTCAATATCTTGTATCCAATACTGTAGATTGATACAATTTATCTCCAGTTTATTCAGTGGCTAAGGTATCTATATCCCATCTGTGTGCATATATGGTCACCTTGTGACAATTTTAATATTGAATCACCAAACTACTTAAAATAGAAGAATTCAGTTACCTATGCCACGGATGATCTATTATGGAATAAACTCAAGATACCTGGGAGACATAATGTATTTTTAATTTTGCATATTTTTTATATGTTTCATATATTTTTATATTTTTGCATTTTCTTATATATGTTTGATATATTTTTTATATCTGATGTCATTTCATGAATAAGAATCCAAATCTTTTGATCCAAAATGTGTAGATGCTGTATGTCTAATGGCATGTATCTGTATGGGCTTTTACTATGCTAAAATAAAGGTCCTTTTCTATGGGAAGCCTGACTTATCTCCTGTTTTGGATTTTGACGGTATCCTGAGCACCTCTGTGCCTCTCTGTATCAATTTTAAACAGGGGAGTGCATACTTTTGGTATCCAAGTCATGACATATTAGTAATGTCAAAGAAAGAAGATGTTTTGATAGTCATCGGACTTGGTTTGTAAATTAAAATGACTTGGACAAGAAATTTACGACATTAAATATTGATGACTCATACTTAAGTCATCTTGGTAAGATGTTGGTTGCTTTTGCATGACTGAAGCTATTAGGTGTGATTTTACTGCCTAGAGATATGAACAGCATTGTAAGTGGCAGACAATAAATGTCGCACCGATTCACCTCTATTGAAGCTTGGATTCTCCAGTGTATCATATATAGATTCTTTCACACCTCTTTTGAACCCTCTGCTTGATGTGTATGCCAGCCTAATCTGAGATATACCTTTGATGGAAGGCTATAGGCATACAGTTGGATGTCACCCATAGCATCCCATTGTCAAAAAATACTATGAGGTACAGTATATATTTTTTTACTGCATGACTTTTTATGAAAAACAGTTTTATTGTCAAGCCAATTTAAGTTATGCTACATGTAATGAATGTGGCACAAACTGAGTTAAGTTTAAGTTTTTGTGTGTGCACGAGGAAAAACTTTGTAGGTTAGAAATAAGTGAATATGATCATTTATTAAAATTTGTATTATAATTAGACTGTATCAACACTTACTATGTCTTAACAACAGTAGCAAAAGAAGAGTGTAGAACAAAGGATAATTTACTTTCCATCAGGGTTTGGATATTTTGATGAGAAGAATAGCTTGTTCTAAGTAGCATTCTTCTAAGGCCCCTTTCACACGACCGTATGCCGTCCGGCATACGGTCCGTGAGCAGGCCATATGTCCCAGAGCGGCATCGATCGTGCGCATAAAATCATATGAGTGCGGGACAATAGTTCCACGGGCGGCCCGACGTGCACAGCATTATTGTAATCAATGCGCACGATCGATGCCGCTCCAGGACATATGGCCCGCTCATGGACCGTATGTCTCGGAGGGCATACGGTCGTGTGAAAGGGGTCTAAGTAGGATCTTTCAAAAATTTGTTAGGTATTGTTTAAAAACATCCATAATAGCTGTTGTGATGTCAGGCATTATTAGCTTATGTTTGTTGTAACAAACCATGAGAATAATGTGAAGAGAGCTTAAAGGTTAATTAATTAAGGTAACTGAGGTACCCAAGGTAGCGGTTGTGTACACATGGGGGCCCTCTGCCACATGAACTACTCTTGTACAGTCTGATCATTCTTTATACCTACCTATCCTTTTTTGCTCATTATTTGATGCATACACCACCTGAAAAAAAAAAACTGGAGATCTAAATGCAATTTTGCTGAGATTGACAAAGTATAAACAGTGGTGCTTGGTCAATGATCAAATAACCAAGATGGTGCACCCTTAATTTTGGGTTCTGGAGGACGGTATATATTGAGGCAGGTTCACTGGGTATCATCTCCTTTTGCCGTAATACAGGCTACAACTCTAGCATGGTAACAGTAATAAAGATACTGGGTATTCTCATGTGGTATGTCATTCAAAGCTCTTTCAACTTGAACCCTTAGCTCAGCCAAGGTGGTTGTTGGCTTCTGTGCATGGGAGATCCATTGCTCCATCCAGTCCCAGACATTCAGGCTGGCCGATGTTCCCTCTACAAATACCAGATGGGAATGGCCATAGTAGCTAATGACGCTCTACAACATGACACCTGTTGTTGGTCCTGTGTGTCTTTGCAGTCTGCATGCTAGCTGTAGGCTCTCTCCAGCCCACCCTTCAAAAACTAATATGGCCATCAATGGCAATAAGGCCTAGCCACACTGAAAGTTACCCCTGTCATTGGGTAGTCCTGTTTTTCCCATATAACTGTAGCAACTCCAGTTATGGGGGAGGTAATTAATAAAAACAAGTAAAAAAAGAATCAGTACAATAATTGTCCCTGAGAGGACAGGAACATCTTAAAAAAATAAACTTAAAAATAAAAAAAGTAAATAAAAAAATCATGATAAATGTATCGCAAAAAGCACTTCAATAAAATTTTCATAGCCATTTGACCAGTACATGCAAGTACAATGAAAAAAAAATGTTTTTGTCATTAAGGCCCAAAGTAGCATGGGTAATAAGGGGTTAATCATACGTTACATGCTTATCCTTTATCTCCATGTATTGATAAAATGCAGCAGAATCTTCTACATTGCTAAGAGATCTCATTCGTCATGATCAGAACTAACTAGTGGCAAAGATCAGAACACAATTACTAATATTATGAGGCAGTTCAACGGTGTGCACCGTAAAACTGAGATAAATGTTAGGACATTCAGCCCAGATAATAAAAGAAATCTGTATATAGATAAGTTTGTATACATATATTACAACATGCGTGCAGTAGTAAATGCTTGCCTTATCATGGAAAACTATAAAAGAGCTTCTAGGCCTTTCTGAGGGGTCCATTTATGGAATATATGCTGTTGATATTAATATCTTTAACCTCTCCAAACCATGACTTTTAAGTGAGTCGCGATGAGCAGGTCGCAGTACTGTTATGGAGCTGTGCTTGTACCATCACATGTAGGTCCTGGCTACATTATACATCTGACCCCCCACAATAATAGCTGTCATCAGAAGTAACTCTGATCCTAGACATTTAATCCCTCTGATGACCTGGCAATAGCAGTTAGGCATCTAAGTGGTGTTACAGAGGGAGGGGGCTCCATCTGTAAGCCTATCAGGGCCCTGCAATGTGATTGTGTGGTGCTGATGCGTTGCCATGGCAGCCATGAGCCTTACAATGGCTTCCAGTTATGCCATAAACACTGGTCAGAGTTAGGACCTAATAGACTATCAGTATAACACTGAAAAGCATACAGTAGTACACTGCAATAAAGACATATGATGATATATTATTGAAGCAATTAGAGGGTGTTGTCCCTGAGTGGGACTAATGTAGTAAACAAGTTATGTAAAACATCTAAAAAACCCTAAAATGTAAAAAAAACCCTACACATAATTGGTATAGCTGCAACTGTAATGACCCATTCATATTACTTATTCTGCACAGTGCAGAAAACAAAAACTTTCCAGTTAATCCCCCACAACACAAAAACAAATGATTTTTAAACAAGCCTTTTTATTGTAACATAATGTAGTTTAACATAGTAACATAGTTTATAACTAAGGCCAAAAAAAGACATCTGTCCATCCAGTTTGGCCTGTTATCCTACAAAGTTGATCCAGAGGAAGGCAAAAAACCTCTGTGAGGTAGAAGCCAATTTTCCTCACTTTAGGGGAAAAATTCCTTCCCGACTCCAATCAGGCAATCAGAATTACTCCCTGGATCAACGACCCCTCTCTAGTAACTATAACCTGTAATATTATTACCCTCCAAAAATACATCCAGGCCCCTCTTGAACTCTTTTAGTGAACTTACCATCACCACCTCCTCAGGCAGAGAGTTACATAGTCTCACTGCTCTTACCGTAAAGAATCCTCTTCTATGTTTGTGTACAAACCTTCTTTCCTCCAGACGCAGAGGATGTCCCCTCGTCACAGTCACAGTCCTGGGGATAAATAGATCATGGGAGAGATCTCTGTACTGACCCCTGATATATTTTTTAAATGTTTTTATTAAAGGTTGACATGGTAAAAGATTACATACAGTTTGATAAGAGTAGTAATATTGATCAGGTACATATATGACGAGTCTTTGGTGATAGTTCCAACAGAAACAGTCAGAGCAATGCTGTAAGACCATTTTGTCAACCTTCTGACATCCGTCCGTTTTTAAGAAGGGAAATAAGGGGGGCTGTGGAAGGGATGGGTATGGGGAAAAAGTGGTGTAAACATCATAACTGAATTCTCCGCAAACTGCAGAGCAAACAGAACATAACATTAGCCCAACTCATTCACCTCTCCTCTATATTCAGTAAATGTAAAATCCAGACAGGCACGCGGCGTGCAATGGACCCCCGGTGGGCACTCAGATTAAATCACATCCCCGATATAGGCGGATCATTTAATAGGACTCGTGTCTGGTACCATGAGGGGCAATATGTCTATAAAACTCTCCCAGCACGCAAAAATTTTTTTACGTGAGTCTCCTTCCTTGAAGACGCCTCTACCCAATCCATCTTCATTAAAAAGGAGAGTTTCTCAAGAAATAACTTAAATGGTGGGGGTGTAGGGTCAATCCATGTATGGAGGATGGTTTTGACCCCTGCTGCTGCTATTAGGCATAACAATTTCCGGCTGCCAGGGGAACAACGTGTTTTAGTGGAATCGATGTATCCAAAGATGGCCCTTTGGAAAGTGAATAACCCTAATTTTGATAATCTTTCTGGGTACTGTAGTCCACCCATTCCAGTTATTACTTTAGTTGTCCTCCTCTGAACCCTCTCCAGCTCTGCTATGTCTGCCTTGTTCACAGGAGCCAAGAACTGTACACAGTACTCCATGTGTGGTCTGACTAGTGATTTGTAAAGTGGCAGGACTATGTTCTCATCACGGGCATCTATGCCCCTTTTGATGCAACCCATTGTGGAAAAAAAAAGTAAAATATTCAAGAGTTCAGCCAGTTTACCGTATTTTTCGCCCTATAAGACGCACTTTTTTTCCCCCAAAAGTAGGGGGAAAAATGCTGTGCGTCTTATAGGGCGAATACAAGTGAGCGCTTCCATAAGGAAGCACTCACTTGTACGTAGGGACCCCCATCAGACCTCAGATCAGCCCACCCAGCCACTTATAAAGACCATACTTACCGTACCTGTTCTGCGCTGCCGCTGCCGTCCGATTCCACGCTCCGCGCTCTTCTCTCTTCCCTGCCGGCACGCACTATGACCTGACGCTGCGGCGCAGCGTCAGGTCATAGTGCGAGCCGGCAGGGAAGAGAGAAGAGCGCGGAGCGTGGGACCGGACGGCAGCGGCAGCGCAGAACAGGTACGGTAAGTATGGTCTTTATAAGTGGCTGGGTGGGCTGATCTGAGGTCTGATAGGGGCACAAGACGCTAATCTGAGGTCTGATGGGGGCACATTCTGCTGATGTGAGGTCTGATGGGGGCACATTCTGCTGATGTGAGGTCTTATGGGGGCACATTCTGCTGATGTGAGGTCTTATGGGGGCACATTCTGCTGATTTGAGGTATGATGGGGGCACATTCTGCTGATCTGAGGTCTGATGGGGGCATGATATGAGGTCTGATGGGGGCACATTCTGCTGATGTGAGGTCTGATGGGGGCATATTCTGCTGATTTTAGGTATGATGGGGGCACATTCTGCTGATTTTAGGTATGATGGGGGCACATTCTGCTGATTTGAGGTATGATGGGGGCACATTCTGCTGATTTGAGGTATGATGGGGGCACATTCTGCTGATTTGAGGTATGATGGGGGCACATTCTGCTGATTTGAGGTATGATGGGGGCACATTCTGCTGATCTGAGGTCTGATGGGGGCACATTCTGCTGATCTGAGGTCTGATGGGGGCACATTCTGCTGATCTGAGGTCTGATGGGGGCACATTCTGCTGATCTGAGGTCTGATGGGGGCACAGTGAGATGGTATGGGGGCACAGGGGGCTGATATGGGGGTCTGATGTGATGTCCTTAAATTTATGGGCAGTCTGATAAGAGGATCTGATGAAAAATATTTTTTTCTTATTTTCCTACACTAAAACCTAGGTGCGTCTTATGGGCCGGTGCGTCTTATAGGGCGAAAAATACGGTATGTTACTAGCTGTACATGTGCAGCTATTAATAAGTAATATTAGACTATTAGCACTGATGTCTGACAGTATAATATGAATAATTCATGTTTACACATAGGTCCGCTGACATGGCCACTGATGGAGGATTCTGTTCTTCTGTGACTTCTGTTCATTTAAACTGGGAACTGACAGGGAAACTATAGCATGCACAGTCTATCCCCAGTGTAAATGAATGGAATCCTCCATGGGTGGGCAGGTTCCCTGCAAAGTGCTATTATGCAGGTCAGCGGAAGTATACATATTAAACTAAACTAAATTAATCAGAAATGAGTGACAATAGTTTAATAATGATTATTACTAACTGCTTGTATATGCTGTACTCAGCATATGTGCAGCTAGTAATATAAGCTGGCCAACCACTTTACTTGAATAATGTGGATGTGAGGCCCATGTTTTTTTTCTCTACAGTTGTTGCATTTGTACATTTTGGTTCACATTTGCTAGTGTGACTCTACGCTAAAAATTTCTGTCTTAAAAGATGAACAAATTGGCACAATTTGGAGGAAGCAGGACTTAGTGGAAGGGCGTGGAGCTTTGATGAAGGGGATGAAACGTAAGATCAGCCACTTTGCATAAAACTCTTTTTCAAAGTAAGCCAACCAATATTTGATATAGAGTCAGAGAACAGTGTCAATCCCTGCACCAGAATTAGGTCTAGACAGCCTGTCTAAGCTTTGCCATCTTTACGAATAGTAAACCTGGGCCTCTGTCTCCTCTTTTTTCATGGTATTAGTCCCCCACCTATTTGTCACAGATATTTTAATTAGTAGGAAACTGCATATGGATTAATACCTACTTGATAACCACGTGGAAAGGTTAGCTTTTGTGATCTCTTCACATGGTGCAGTACTTCATAGCTGCTGTTGCCTTTGGTGTGATGTGGCCCAGAGCCAAATGGGCTTAGCCTGGGCTTTCAGAGATGCGCCTAGCCTTTATGCTGCCTGAGGTGAAATTGAAACGGAACCACCCACTGACAAATTCTCAACCCAACCCTTACCTAAGCCAGGTGGGGAGAAGTAAAAGTAAAACTGAGCTCCACCCAGAACTGTGGCTCATAAGACAATACTATAACAATGTGCAGCCAGTACCTTAACATGCTAATCCATGTGGAACTTGGCTCCTTTAAGGCTTCCTAAGGAAATTATTTTGGAGGCGCAATATAATCTAATAGGTTTTGAATCAAAGAAATAAACCCTAGTGGCAAGTCACTGGCTACAAAGGCAACCAAGTGCTTCTGGATCTTTGGGGCCCTTTATGGTATCAGAGCCTGGGCCCATCAGAAGATCCTCTGGTACTCTGGTGGGTCAGTCCAATGCTGACATTAATGCCCAGAATATACTATATTCCTCCTCTACTTGATGAAAAAACACTTAAAAGTGGTGTTCCAGTTTGATTCTGCAGTAGCTGGGTTTCTAGCTGAGCTGCAACCTTCTAGTGGGAGCTGTGGAGTGAAGAAGCAGAGCCTCAACAGAAACGTTGTTATAATTTATATCACAGACTTGTATGGAGCTTCAATGCAAGTCTATGGGAATGAATACACAGTTTTTCCACATATAAACAAGTCTTCAGACATAAACAACATAGCTAAACTAGACATACAGACAGACAGAAAGTACACTGGTTCCTATCTGCAGATAACTAGGGGCTCTGACTGCCCTCCTTACATACAGTTTCTAGCTGAACTAGAAGCTTCTAGTGGGAGGGGTGGTGTGGAGAATCACAGGCTAAATAGAAATATTGTTAGACTTGTATAGAGCTTCATTGCAAGTCTATGGGAATGAATATGCAGTTTTACCAGACATAAAAACATCTTCGGATTTAAGCAACAGAACTAAACAGGAGGGTCAGAAGGTCAGTGTGTCTGTTTTTTTTTCCCTACGAAACTTTTCATAGGAGAAAGTCATAAAGTCTTTCAGTATAAGCTGGCTGTGCTTTAACCCTTTCCACAGTGCAGTGCAGCTATACTGTGAACTATAGTGAAAACATTGCAAATGAACAGGATATATTACAATAAACATACAAAGGCATTTCAGCACCCAGCAGCATGCATCACAGTGCAAGTTAACTCTTCAAACTGTTTTTGTAATGCATTTCTTTTACCTTTATTGCTCCTATCTTTTGTTCTGGGCTGTGGTCACATGACCATGCACATGCAGCTCTTTCCTATTTCCTGTGATATTTTGTCCATTGGAAAGTTAATGGACATAACAATATTGGGCAGTATTGGAGCTGTAGCAGAGAAATGAGAAGTACATCATGGGTTTGGTTAGATACAGCAACAGGAAGTACTTCAAACAGGATGTAAGTAAATTAGATTTTTAATTTATATGGTGAAGACAGGCTAGGAGAGTCCAAATTGAAAAAAAAACAACAACAAAAAAACCATAAAAATATAGAAGACATACATGAGGTTAGCAACCATATCTGTTAAAAACCAAAGTAATCCCCCTTTAAGGCTGCCTGTTCATGATGCTGCCCAGCAGCATGGTCCACATGTAGATGACTGCTTGCCATAATTGCTGTGCCACAATTTCAAATAGAAAGCATGCCAGGGTGCCGGTCTGCACATACAGGTGCATCTGCATGCGATGGGTCTCTTTGTGTATGGGCAACCTAACATGACAATAAATAGATCAATAAAAATAACAGATGCTAAATGTGAAATTAATTGTCCAGTGGAGAGAATAACATATTAAATTTATACTTCCTCTCTCTATACACATAGGGGTGAATTTATTAAGACCAATGTATTACATGTTGATCTATCCTCTGTGGGTGTCCTATGCTCCACAATTATTAAGAGGTACATGCTGAGACCATCAGGTCATTATGTAGCCTGTCAGTCCTGTAATGAATCCTGTAATAAAAAGCACAAAGTCTCAACATTTTTGCACAAGTGAGCCCGAAAAGTGGCAAAACCTCATGTTGCTACTTTTTGAAGCAAGAATTTAAAGCAAGCAAGAGTAAAGGCATTAATTTTTTGCTCCTGTCTAGAGATGAGCGAGCATGCTCGGCCGAGCGTACTCGGGAGCAATTTTCGAGTAGTAGCGTACGCATTTTATAATCTGTACGCTAATGCATACGCATCTTCTAATCTGTACACTAATGCGTACGCATCTTATAAATTTGTACGCTAATGAGTACAAATTACAAGATGCGTACGCATTAGCATACAGATTAGAAGATACGTACGCTACTACTCAAAAATTGCTCCCGAGTACGCTCGGCCGAGCATGCTCGCTCATCTCTACGTCCTTTTTTCAAAAACGCAGCATGATGTTAACTCTATTGGCATTTTTTCAGCCTAGAAAAGACACACTATGTGCAAAAATTGGCAGAACAAAAAGGCCACAAAAATGTGGCAAAATATGCACTTGCCCTAAAAAGCACATGCAGTTTTTAAGACTTTTTTTTTTTTACTGTTAAAAAAAAATGTCAGTGCAAATTTCTGTGTTTAGGGACCTTAAGAAAACAGCCTATTTGGGCATTCATTATATTCAGTATATGGTGATTTTTTTGCATATTTTTTCATTCACACTTTCCGAGAGCCATAGCTATATTTAGATGACATAGCCCTATAAGGGATTGGATGAGCTGTATTTTGATACCACCATTATTAGGCAAGTATGATGCATTGATTAACTTTTATCAATTTGTTTGTGGAGAGGGAGTGAATAGAGTTTGATTTTTGAGTATTTTTATGGCATTCTCCATTCCGATATAAGTTAAAAGGTACGTTTTATCCTGCAGGTGAGTATAATTAAACCAATTGTATGGTTATATTTAGCTACTTTTGCATAGTAAAACACCTTTAAAACATTTTTCTGTTGCTTAGAAAGGAGCAAATTTGCCAAAATTGGTTTTGGGTCTGATTTTATTGAATTGACTGTCGGATTCAATTTGGTCTGAATAAATTAGATAAGAATCGAAAGTGCCCGAGTGCCCTGTATAGTTTTGTATAACACTCTGGGGTCTCCTAGGACTGTAACCAACCCTATCAAGCTCTTTAACTCCTTGACAGCATTAGTAATATAAAAGTGACAATGATATACATAGCTATAAGTAAATGGACGAAAGCCTAGTCTTTATAGTCTGATTCTCTTATTTTATTTATTTTTTTATTTTAAAAAGCATAAGTTAACCCTATTGTATTAAACAATATATAAAAATATGTCAATTTTTGGTGGCAGCAAACACTATTACAGAATATACATAACAATGGGTAACTTGATGTCACAGCACTCACGTCTGTATCAGCAGGCAGTGGCACACTATCAGCACCATGACTGATAGACTGTATTACTGTAGAAGATTTATGATTGTGAATGACTTGATAAAGATTGGTTTTATTCAAATTAATAAAAAATTGAATTGTATAATGTTTGCTGCAACAGCACTCAAAGCAATGGCTGCAGCCTGCCTAACACACTGTCTGACTCATCTCTCTCTAAGATCTATTGGGGTCATTTATCAAACTGGTGTAAAGTAGAACTGGCTTAGTTGCCCATAGCAACCGATCAGATTTCACCTTTCATTTTCCAAAGGAGCTGTCAAATATGAGAGATGAAATCTGATTGGTTGCTATGGGCAACTAAGCCAGTTCTACCTTACGCCAGTTTGATAAATCTCCCACTATGTGTGTATGTTATTTTATTGTAATGTATCTAACTAGCTATTATCTTCTCCTAACTTTGAAACACACTAGCTGATACTAAACTATCTGTATTCTGTATTTTACTATTTCTCTGTCAGACATCCCATCTCTCTTATGTATACCCCCAGAAAATGCAAGCATTTCCTGATTGAGATGTTTTATAGTGGCTATATCCACTATATCCACCGTATCCATCTGCAATCCACTAAGTCATCAGTTACTCACACCTTTAGTCCCTCACCTGTAGCTAAACTAGAGGGAAGCCTACCATCAAGGCTTTATAGGCAAACCCACTGGACTGGTGACTGAGGTCATGTGATGCTTTTTCATATTCTCAGTCTTCTGTAAAATTTCAGCTGCCTTTTTGAGCAACTCATGAAAGAAAAATCCCAAAGGGTTTGGATTTGCTAAAGTTAAAACTTTTGGGGGAATACATAACAAATTTGATTTGTGTAGAATCGATTGAATTACAGTATCTCTAGCCTTGTCATATTCTGAGAGGCATATCTTTTTTTTTTCCATTGACTGCCTTCTATCTGTTTATATAATAAGCTGCAAAATGTCTGCATTGCAGTGTATGATGAATATCAGTGTAACATATGCTCTTTCTCAGGCGGTACTAATTGATATAGGAAGATAGCATACCTGAATAACATATATGAAAATATTCTCACATCATGACTCACATGACACATTGTCATATGACAGTAAAGGTGGAGTGGGGTTGGGTGGTCATGATAAAACTTGGCATAAGCCAGAAATTAGTTGGGAAAAGCATTACATTAATTAATTACATTAATCACATTAATCCTAATGCTAGATTACAATGGTACTTTCCCAGGCTTTTTGCTCTCTAGAGGAACCCAATCAGAGATGTCTCCCCTACTCTTCCCTTTCATAGTTGAACTACTTGGAATATTTATTGTGAATAATTTAGAGTGGTTTAGAGGGTGCAGATTGTGTCTTTCTCTATGTTTTGGGAGCCAGTGAGAAGATAGACCTGTTAAGGATCAACTATTAAGGATCTAGACATATGTGGTAGTGTGGAATCACCGTTCCAAGTAACGTTATTGACTTTAGGCCAAACCCGAAGGGCATTATTTTGGTGCCTCCCTGGTATTTACCCTTTAAACCCTAAGCAGGGATGTGGACTTTGCTGTGGGTTAGTGACCAGACTGCTACCTCCTGGGATGGTCCTGGTATACTCCATATTATGGCATAAGTAAAGATAGAAACCTACAGCAGCTAAGAGATTGACTTTGGTAGATTTAAGTGTGCCACACAGCCTGCCAGGGAAGGCGACAAATTCAAGAGACAACTGCGCCTTAACATGAATTTGTCACATGTTTGGGCAGCTCAGAGGGAATCAAAACTGGCACAAAAACACCTGTTTTGATAAATGTCCCCCATAGTGTTTTCATTTTGTTGATAGTACAGACACTTGAAGTGAGGCTTTGATTCTTATTGTATCTTCTCGTTCATTAACCAATTTTCTTCAATGTAAATTTGAATATGGCCAAAACTCTCAATATGTTAAATGAATTTTGCAATGTGATAGTTGTCACATTGGACTGTCATCACCTTGTACACCCCTGATTAATGTAGTCCTTTTATTACTATTTTGTTAATGTCTATTTGATATGTATTGATTGTCTTCACCTCTGATAACCTGTGTAACCCTCAGGAAATGTTAGGTTTAGGAACGTTACACTTTTACAGGGCTCTCAGTGGTTCGGCTGTGCTTCACAGCATTACTCTCCATCTAATTAATGAACCCCGGCTCCCTGATAGTTATAATACAAACAGAGGAGGGATGGATGTGTTTCTATATATCTATGAGACTGGGAGAAGCAGTTAGTTGTTGGGGTTGTGAGAACAAGCTGCAGCTTTCTCTTCTCCTTGATTTGCCAGTGATACTGGGAATTGGGATCTTCCAGCATCTCCTGTATATCTGATATGTGTGACCTGTCCATGTTATGGGAATAAAGGACTTCACTGTTGACCACTTCTATTCCTCACCTGCCAGGGCCTATCTTTCGTCGGTCAGGAGCCAATTTCGTGACATTTTGGTGTCAGCGGTCGGAACGATGCACTGAGCAGGATGAGGAGACAAGAACTTGAGGAACAAACTGTGGGCACACTGAGAAAGTGGTGCAGAAGAAGCCTGAACTTATTGACATGCTCATACCACTTCTGGTCCAAGAACAAGATGTTGCCTCAGACTCCTCATCCACAGTGGTCAGAGCAACATTTCCACAACTATCAGTCTCCACTGAAGAGCCGGATGCAGACTTAGTGAAAGAGTTGTTTTACAGAAGAATGAAAGTGCTCAGTGGAGAACTAAGCACCAGCCAGAAGATGGAGCTGATGACATTTGTGGCAAGGTGGCAAGTAGGGACATAGGCGACTGAGCCCAGCACCAGGGGATCAATGGAGTTGTTCATCCCCAGGACATTCTCAAGCTGTCAGCTGCATTCCCCACCTTTCAGGGGGACAAGGAGGACATTGATGGATATCTATAAACTTTTGAGATTATGTGTCATCATATTGGACATGCCTCTTGGCTGGGAAACTTACAGGTAGGGCGAATTCCATTCCAGAAGGGCATCCATCGGGTCACAATGGCACCCAGTGGAGCCGCTGAACGAGCCTACAAAGATCCCAATCCCATTACAGATGGCTGCATAGCAATTGTGAATCTTGCTTATACTGGAGCTCAGTCCAGGAAGCTGGTTTATCCATCTGATTGCAGCAGTTACACCCAGTCTTCATCCAGAGACTTATCAGGCTGACGCCACCAAATATGTTCCCATCATCCCTCACCCATCCACTTGTGATCATTCCAACCCTCAGTATATTGACTATAATGCTGCTCCACAGGCCAACACCCATTACACCACAGCTGCCTATGGACAGTATCCCTATGCAGCCTTGCTTGCCACTGGCTACATGGATTATGGCTTTACCAGTGCTGCCCAGCAGCCAGTCAGTGGTGCCACCACAGGGGGCTCTCACAGCAATGTAGAGGGACTATCCTGACAGGTGCTACAGACCAATCAATTGTAGATGCCTCCGGCCTCCAGAGGTCATCCAGAGGTCTGCTATCTTCGGGGAAGGGGTGTCACAGTGGACTGTGTCATCCCTTTGTACACTCAATTAATTAATGTGCTCATTTTATTACTACTTATTACGTTAAGTCTGTTATATTAGATATATTGAAGACCTATACTCAGGATAGGTCATCAATGTCAGATTGGACTGGGGTCCAACTACCATCACCCCTGCCGATCAGCTGTTTGAAGGAGCTGTGGCATTTGTAGGAGTGCTGTGATCTCTTCACTGTTTACCTGCACACTGTCTGATGATGTATCCTGAGGATAGATCATCAATATTATCACAGTACATGACCCTTTTAAAGAGAACCTGTAACCACAATATGCAATGCAATCTGCAGGCAGCAGGTTATATAGAATGTGAAACTGAGTATATTGATATATAGTTTTGCATGAAAAGATTCAGTAAAACTTGCAATTTATTCATTTAAATCAACGTTTTTTCTGAACTTAAAGGGGTATTCCGGTAAAGTAACTTAATTTTTGAAAAACTGCATTAAAGGGGTTTTCCCATGAATAATGTCAAAAATGAAAATCAGACATCATATAGTACATGACAACCTCTTCTTAACATGGCTAGAACCAGCCCTGTACCTCACATGGATCCAGAGATCTCCACATTCATTGCTCTGCTAGATTTATATCAAGCTGACAGCTCAAGGGGAGTGTCTTTGCTGCAGCAACTAAGGGGCATGTCTGTTCTCTCCCTATCACAGCTCATGAGGCAGTTGAAGGATGAAACTGAGCATGTGTGGCCTTCTAAGTCAGCTGGTCAAAGAAGTAAGAAAAAAAAACAAACTGCAATAGATTTTATTGAATAGCTCACTGGCTCAGCTAAATTTTGAATTACATGCAATTACAAAAGTATTCAGGTCCAGGTGTTGGCTTGAAAACTGTAGAATATTTTGTGTGGGACAACCCCTTTAAGGCTTCAAGCTGTGACCCAACCAGAACCCATACCTATATATAATATATATATATATATATATATATATATATATATAAAACCAGGGTTTCCATTTACCTGGCAATCCTGATCTTGACAAAACTACAATACCCACAATCCCTAGCTTTCCTGCTCTGAGTTTGTGCTTGTTGCCTGATATACAGTCCGGTCACGCCCCCTCTTCTCAGTAGTCAGCAGCACACTGACATTTAGCTAGAGAATTGATCAACACTCTGAGCATGCCTCACCTAACAAAGGCTCAGAACTACAGGTCGATGCCATGGTAACTTATGATGAAACACAGTGGGTAGCAGAGGAAGAAGCTACTTTTATAACTACTGAACGGTAAATATGTGAAATTGACATTATATTAGGTAATTATTGATGATGCATTAGTCTAAAACATAAGTTATATTTATGGTAACCGGAATACCCCTTTAAGATGATCCCTGTGTATATACAGCTATCAGTGACTGACAGCTATGTATACACACTTACACAGTGAATGCTGTCAGTCACTGATAACACTTCCCCTGGGTACAATTGAAGTCAGAGAAACCAAAAGTTTCAAATGTCTAAATTAAATGTGTATATACTGTCTATATATACATATCTCAATCTGCTCAGCTCCTTCTGCTTCATAACCTGCTGCTGCAGATTGCACTGCATTTTGTTGTAATAGGTCATCTTTAAATTAATTTTAATTTTTTTTAAATTAATTTTACTTAATTTTACTTTGATTAGATAGATCACCTCCAATAGATCAACAATCCTTATTGTAGTTGATTGTATCTCTATTTTTGCTGTGTTGTCATGACTCAATGTGCATTGACATCAGTGTTTTAAGTATCACAGTTGAAAGAGTTCCTATTGATTATTCTGAGGATATGACACTGTATTAACAAAGGACAGATACATGGGAAGTTACTTGTTCCCTTATGTGGTGTGATATAAGGTTATCTCAGAAATAGGTCTGCACTCAAAAAGAATGGTATTTATGAACAGCTTTCAAAGTACAGCCGAACACTTAATAAAACAAGTTATGAAGGTTTTCTGTTGCCACTATCAACAAAGAAAAGTACTTCAACTTAGAGATAGAATTGAAGGCTTCAAACACAAAGGGGACAACTGGTCTTAGAATAATTTTAAGGACTTAAAACGGACAGACAATTCAGAGAGAATTTGCCTCTCGTCTGTGCCCGCTGCTGCCTCTCTCTGCCGCTATGTTCCATGCTCCCACCACTGAAGCAGTGCAGCTCTGTCCACTTCACGCATGTTGAGGCCTCCTGTTTGCTTGGTCTGCCTATTTCCACCTGTAGGGCTTGCACATGCCTCCTCTGGCTCTTAAAGGGCCTATGTCCATGCATTTCAGTCTGCCTCAGCCAATGGTTGGCTACCTTAAGGTATTTAAGGCACCTTCCCCTGTGAGAAGGTGCCTGAGCAATAGGTTTTAATTGTCTAGTGTCTTGAAAAGATTATTCATTGCCTAGTTTCCCATATTCTGAACTCTGCCTGTTTCCTGATTTGACCATTTGCTTCCTGAGTTGGCCTCTGCCTGTTCTTTATATTGACCCTGAGCTGCCTGCCATCACCCTTGGATTGATAACTGGATTACATGTACTCTACCTGCCCTGACCTCAGCTTGTCACTGACTATGGTTTTGCCTGATCCCTTGGCGCTCAACTGGTATTTATTGTTCTCCATGGGTCAGCAATTACTGCGGTGGAGTCCAGATCCCTGTATAGGGGTTAAAGAATGAAGACCAGAGGGCTGCCAGAAAGCATCTCTATTTGTGGGGACTGGCAGAGGATGAATGGCATGGTTACAAAGATGGATATACCGAGACATGGTGGCATATACATTAAATAAAGTAGATTAATAGTTGGACTGCCGTTAAACAAACAATCATCTCATGAACAATTGTTTGGAAGATGCAGCCATACAAATTTTAGCTATAACTATCAGTCAAGTGAAGGATGAATGCTCTTTCAGTGAACATTCTTGCAAAAAAAAAAAATCATGTATGAAAGATCTTTCTTTGAAAGAACTTTATCCTGACAATTTGTTGAAAATTTTAAACACTGACAACTTCTTTCCAGATTATGGTGGTGTGTCATCTGTTGGCTTAAACTATTGTTGTTGAATTGCACCCAATGAAAAATCCTTTTGGTTGAATTCATCCATTTTAATCAACTTTAGACTAATAGGTATGGACACCATTACTTGTAGAAAATTTTAGATAAAGTATTAGGAACTGTGTTTACTGACCATGATGGCTCTAGCCAATATTAATCACTACACATAATTTTCTGAATCTGCAGAATAAGCACATTTATAAAAGAAGATGTAGTGAGTTCCTACATACTCTCCCTTAAGCAACACATACTGTTTTGATTTTTCCCATGACAAGGAAACAATATTTGTCAGTGTCATAAAATGTAATCAGTTTACCCCCATAGCAAAACTTAGACTGCCATGACCATTAACACCTATTTTAATGGAAGTTAATCAAATTAAAAGGTTATGATTATATTGATCTTCACTTTGTGCATTATGTCTCTTCTTCCTTGGAATCTCAGGTCTTTGCATTCCATCATTCCCTGCCTTCCTATCCTTTTCCCCATCATACTTAAAGGAAATGTATCATTTTGGTATTTTTTTCCATGTCAATATCAATTTTTAAACAAAAACCATAAAATCCTGCAGTTTTCGCTTTGGCCACTAAGCCTAATAATAGGTCCCACTTCTTGGTCTATACAGATCACATTACTGCAGTTTCCTGCTTATCTATACACAGAGCTGATATTAATACAGGCAGGATTAGAATGTCTGTTAAAGGGGTTGTCCGGGTTCACAGCTGAACCCGGACATACCCCTAATTTCACCCAGACAGCCCACCTGACTAGGGCATCAGATAATATCATGCTCCGATGCCCTCCCTTGCCCTGCGCTGGATCGCGCAGGGCAAGGGTTTTTTGTTTACATTATACACACTGCCGGGCAGAGGCTTCCAGGCAGTGTGTTTGGTGACGCCTTTGCCCGGCAGAGCCCGGTTCGGAACCGGGCTAAATGCCTTTGCCCTGCGCTAATTCAGCGCAGGGCAAGGGAGGGCATCGGAGCATGAGACGCTCTGATGCCCTAGTCAGGCGGGCTGCCTGGGTGAAAGTAAGGGTACGTCCAGGTTCAGCTCTGAACCCGGACAACCCCTTTAAGACAGGATCCACCATTCACGATCAGTGATTGTCAAAGCTTATCTACTCTTTCCTTGTACAATGACCTCTGCACAGGTCACAGCCTAGAAAACTCTCTCATAGAAGTCAATAAGATCCTGATCATTGTGTCTATGGCCCATGGGGTTGCCGTAAAGCAAAAATTCCTAATGCTTTCTAAATGCTGTGAAGAAGAGCTCAGGCAAGATGGTCGCCCCAACAAAAATGTTCAAGCAATAGAATAAAAATCTGCGATCAGAAAATAAAAACCCAGATTACAAGAAAGGATACGTGTCACTATCTGGTTTTCACTGGCTGAAAAAAATTCCATTAAGTTCTACCTCTTCTCTTTTTCCAGCAAAAGAGAATTGACGGTCCTCCACCTATCAGGCTCCTTTAATGTAGCTTGGTGCTTCCTCAGCTAGCGGGCACCTATAACTGCAGTGTTTTCTATTTTGTTGTTTGTATCTGGGTTTAGATAAGGCCAAGTTCACACTTCAGTTATTTGGTCAGTTATTTCCATCAGTTATTTTGAGCCAAAACTAGGTGCGGGTCAAAACCACAGAACGGGTGCAGATCTTTCCATTATACCTAATCTCTGTGTAGGCTTCACTGCTGGGTTTGGCTCACAATAACTGATGGAAATAACTGATCAAATAACTGAAGTGTGAACACAGTCTGATTCAGAGTTTTTCTGACATACTCAACGGAGCGAAAACTAAAGATTATGATTCTGCGGAGATAAGGAACCAGACTCAGGACAGTGGTAGCAACTTGTTTCATATGCATTTAAGCTGTTCTGCAGAAAAGCTCAATGTATTTAGGTGACCACTAGAGATGAGCGAATCGAATCGGACGAAGTGGAATTCGATCCGAATTTCAGAAATTATTCGATTCGCACCGATTTAAAATTTCCTGACGATTCGTGGTGACGAATCGTTTTTTTTTTTCACTAAAATGGCGGCTACACATGTTTGGACATGGAGAAAGGAACATGAGGGAGGGAGGGATCACCCACAATGCCATGCATGCAGCCAATCAACAGCCAGCCCTGTGATGTCACAGCCCTATAAATACCGTCAGCCATTTCAGATTCTGTCATTCTACAGTCGCCTCAGTGCAGGGAGAGACGTTTGCAGGCGCTAGGGAAACTGATAGAAAACCTCATCAAAAGTACAAATTGCTGAATAGAAGTGTAGGAAAGGATAGGGAGTGAAGTATTGAAGCAGAACAGGCTTATTTTGGGGTGTTTAGAGACAGTGTGAGATATGGAAAGAAGTGCAACCACAGGGTAATGGGAAAAATCGTATTACACTTTGGTTTCAGTGACTGGGATTCAAAATTGCCATGCTACAGCTGCTCATGTCAGGTTCTTGCTCATGTTGCCTCTGTAATTCTGGTTATTGGGGTTTTGTTAACCCTTGTGCGCTGTAGTTACATTTAGTACAGCACTTTTTTGCGGTTTTAGTGTTGGGGCTTATTAGCTGTGGTGAAGTGGGAAAATGACAGCCCTTTGTAGCGTGTTTTATTGTTAAAAAAAGTTTTAGTAGGCGTACAGCGCCAAAGTTCTATATAGTAAAGTGCTCTAGCAGCTATTAGTGTTGCCAAAAAAACGTATTTTTCGCTCGGTGCTGAAGTGGGAGAATTACAGCCCTTTGTAGCGGGTATTATTCTAAAAAAAAAAAAACTGTTTTAGTAGACGTTGTAGAAGGAAGTGTGGGTGCCGCCTATAATATATTCATATACCCATATGTATATGCATATATGGGTGGCCCCAAATTGAGGGTCTGTGGCCTCATGGCTGCACAGGCCTGAAGCCCTGGTGGATGTGGATATCCACCAGGTGCTCTAACTGTGTATATATATATATATAGATATGTGTGCATGTGCCCCCATTAGCATGCGCCTATGTCTATATATATATTTATATATAATTGCCCCTTTATAAAATGATGGCCCCTGTTTATGCCCCAGATATATATTATGCCCCCTTTATTCATTGCCCCCTGTTTATGATGCCCCCTTTCCTCATATTACCCCTTATATATCCTCCAGTAGTATATAGATCCATGTACATGATCCCCAGTTATGTACATGTATCTATATACATGTCACAACTAGGGTGCCCCCCCCCTCCATAGCCCCCAGCAGAGAGACAATGGCCCATCTGCTGGGGATAGCTGGAGACATGGGACTGGACTGATTAGTCCAGTCCCAGGTACTTCAAAGGGACAGAAGATCGATATTATCTTCTGTCCCTTCAGTTAATTACCCTCAGCGCTGCTGGGGGCAATTAACAGGACAGGGAAACAATAGGTTTCCCTGTCTCTGTCTGGCGCGTACCTCCGGCGCTTGTAATTACAAGCGCCGGAGATGCATTGCGCTCCCAGGCAGAGGATCAAAGAGATTCTCCACCTGGGAAACAGCGTGGGCCGGCGCGGTGATGTCATAGCACCGCGCCGGCACTCGTGCACATGCTGCCGGCGCGCTCGCTCGCCGGCAGCGCGGGAGCGAGCGCGACCGGGTTTAAATAACCCGATCGCGCTGTGCTCTTCAGATTGAGCCGTGCCTCCCCAGCAAGAAGACCCCCTGGAGCAACCCCCTGGAACTACCCCCCTGGAACTACCCCCCTGAAGACGAGCAGCAAGCCCCTGGAGAAACCCCTGGATTGGCTGAGTACCCCTATACCTGCCCTGCCTGTATTCACCATTTAACCCCTGCAGCCCCTGTTATACCCCTTGATAACCCTGCCACCAACAACCCCTGCTCCAGACCCCTGCTAACCCCTGCCCTTTATTAACCCCTGGTATCCTGCCCTGTAACCTGCCATAACCCCTGATTGCCCTGCCCTGACCCAACCATAGCCCTGCAACCCCTGGATTATCCATTACCCTTGCTGCCCTTGAATTAACCCCTACCCTGCTGCAACCCCTGAATCAACCCTATACCATTAACCCCTTCCCTGCCAATACCCCTCGTTATTGTAATTTAACCCTTTGCTTCCCTAGGGATAGTGATATAGATAGGCTGGGGAGGGCTGCTATATATGTGTGTGTGTGTATTGTTTAGGTAGTAACGTGGTTGGAGTTAACGGGATTGTGTAGTGTAGTTAGGTTTTATTGTACTGTATTGTGGATAAATAATAAATATTGTTATTATTTAGAATACAGTGTGCAGTGTTTTTATAACGTGTACTTTGAGTCCCGTTTAGGTCGTGTGAAAGGCAGTAGGGGATTTATATAGGTATAAATAGGCGGAACTAGCGAAAGCGGGTTTACGCCTATTTATGAATATTAATTATTGGTACACCCCAAAATATCAGTAATTAATATCCCCTATTACAGACGTACAGCGCCAAAGTTATATATTTTACAAGCTACTGGCATTTATTACTGTTGCCAAAAAAACATATTATTTGCTCTGTGCTGAAGTGGGAGAATTACAGCCCTTTGTAGCGTGTATTATTCTAAAAAAAAAAAAAGATGTTTAGTAGGCGTACAGCGCCAAAGTTATAAATATAATAGTGTTCTAGAAGCTATTAGTGTTGAAAAAAAATGTATTATTCGCTCGGTGCTGAAGTGGAAGAATTACAGCCCTTTGTAGCGTGTATTATTCTAAAAAAAAAACAGTTTTAGTAGGCGTACATCGCCAAAGTTCTATATAGTAAAGTGTTCTAGCAGCTATCAGTGTTGCAAAAAAACGTATTATTCGCTCAGTGCTGAAGTGGGAGCGTTACAGCCCTTTGTAGCATGTATTATTCTAAAAAAAAACTGTTTTAGTAGGCGTACAGCGCCAAAGTTATATATATTAAAGTGTTTTAGCAGCTATTAGTTTTGCAAAAAAAACTTATTATTCGCTCGATGCTGAAGTGGGAGCATTACAGCCCTTTGTAGCGTGTTTTAATTTCCTTTTTATTTATTTATTTGATCAAACAGCATGTCAGGCAGAGAAGTGACAGGCCCTGCAGAGGGGAGTGGCAGAAGCCTAAATGTTTCTGGCGCAGGCACAGGTCGCAGCAGAGTAATGGGGTGTGGCAGCAGGGGTCACATTGAGAGACCAGAGCTCCCGGTGTCATCTAGCGGTCGGGTCTTGAACAGCAACCCAGCGGTTCTTGGATGGTTGACTCAGTCTTCGACTTCGTCCCAAATTACGTCAGAGACCCCCAGTCAAGAATCGGTGGGTTCGTCAGACACAACCCTTAGTTGGCATGGTCCGGGAACAGGCCCTGTGCGCTCACCTGTCCTTACCCTACCTCTGTCCTTTTCTGTTCCCCCAGCCAGAGAAGGAATGTATGCTGTGGGCTCAGCTCCACTTTACAGCGAGGACGAGCTACTGGAGGATGGTTAGCAGCTACTGGAGGACAGTCAACAGCTATTCGTCAGCCAAGATGTGGAGGAGACATCTGCAGCTTCCTCAGTTAGGCAGGCAAGTAGTGATGAGGAGAGTGGTGTGGGAGCTAGGGTTGCGTGCGGTCAGGCTCCTGACCCACAGACAGTCGAGGAGAACATCAGTGACGTGCAGACACTACTCGATGATGATGAAGCCGATCGCACTTGGGAGCCGGGTGAATTAGGGCCTTCATCATCATCAGGAGAAGACTATGGCAGCTTGCCTGTGAGGCAGCAACGGAGCCAGCAGGTTGCTATCGTGGTCAGGATTCAGCAGGAGTGGGAGGTCGATAGCCAAACGTGCCCGGGGTAGACCACCCGCGTCACAGGAGCCTACCGGGCCGAAAAGTAGTGGTGCAGCGGTTCAAGGAGGCAGTGGCGGTAGCAGCCAGTCAGTGAAGAGAGTTGGGGGTAAATTCACGTACTCGGCGGTGTGGCAGTTTTTCGTTAAGCCGCCGGGTGAGGTTAACCTAGCTATTTGTAGAATTTGTGGGCAGAAGGTGAATCGTGGCCAGGGTGCCAATGTTGGCACCATGGCCCTGCGTCAACATATGCAGCGTCACCATAAAGTGGCCTGGGAGAACCCTGGCTCCAGTGTGGTGGCTCAGCCTGCAGCATTCGCAGCATCCGCAGCATCAACCAGTGGCGCCCAACAGATTTCAGGCAGTCAAGGCTCCACCACCTCAGCCGAAGGGAGCTATCTGTCCTTCCCACCATCTGATGCTGCTGCTCCTCCTCCTACTCCTCGTCAGTCATTCCGTCAACAATCGATCAGCAAAGCCATTGCCAAAAGACAGCAGTATGCGTGACAATGTGTGCCTCCTCACCCTTCACCGTGTCCTCAGCCTCCACTGTAGGGACAATTCACAGTGCCCCACCAGCATACCACATGTGCAGATCACGGCGGTGTCACGTGGTCCTACACCTCATTTGCCTGGGCAAATGAAGTCACACAGGGGAGGAACTGCTCCGCGTCATTCATCAAGAAATCCAATCCTGGCTTTCCCCGCAACAACTCAAAATCGGAACAATGGTGACCGAAAACGGGAAGAACATGGTGTCTGCGCTGTGTCAAGGAGGGCTGTGCCATGCGCCATGCATGGCGCACGTGTTCAATCTGGTTGTCAAGCGGTTCCTAAAGTCTTCTACCCATCTGCAAGACATCCTAAAAATGGCCAGGAAACTTTGCATTAACTTCAGCCACTCCTACACCGCCAAGCACACCCTCCTCGAGCTACAGCAGCAGAACGGCATCCCCCAACATAGGCTGATATGTGATGTTAATACCTGTTGGAATTCCACCCTCCATATGTTGGACCGACTGTACGCACAGAGAAAGGCCATAAACGATTTCTTGATGATCCAAGCAGACAGAGGTACTCCCCTGTGTAACTTCGATGTCAGCCAGTGGCAGCTCATGCGTGACACCTGCCATTTGCTCGTGCCCTTTGAGGAGGCCACTTTATTTGTCAGTCGCCAGGACTACGGGATGAACAACGTCATTCCACTCATTCATATCCTGTAAAAGATGCAGTTAAATCTGTAATTCAGCACTACTGACATTTGCAGTCTTTTCATTGGGCCTGTCTGTGACTGCGAAATTCTACTGACTGACGTTCTCATTCTTGTCGGGCCACTCTGTCGTTGTGCCACTGTTTGACTTCATAATTCAGCACTACTGACATTTGCAATCTTTTCATTGGGCCTGTCTGTGACCTCGAAATTCTACTGACTGACATTTTCAATCTTGTTGGGCCACTCTGTCGTTGTGCCACTGTGTAACCTCGTAATTCTGCTACTACTGCTGCTGCCACTTCCACACTTTGTCATTGTGCCACTCTGTGGCCTCAAAATTCTACAGCTGCTGCCACTTCCACACTCTGTCATTGTGCCACTCTGTGGCCTCAAAATTCTACTGCTGCTGCCACTTCCACACTTTGTCATTGTGCCACTCTGTAGCCTCCAAATTCTACTGCTGCTGCCACTGCCTCCTCTACATTGTCGTCGTGCCACTCTGTCAGACATTGTACAGTCATAGGCAGGTCAAACTTGACAACGGTTGACACTTCTTTCACGTCAATTCCTCGGGCACAGACATTAGTGGTCATGAGAAATTTTTACTTCCCAACTCTGTCGTCATGCCCCACTCTGTCAGACCTTCTACAGTCTCAGGCAGGTCAAGTTGACAACGGTTGCCACTTGTTCTACGTCAATTCCTCTGGCACAGACATTAGTGGTGATGAGAAATTTTCCCTTCCCATCTCTGTCTTGTACCACTCTGGCCTCATAATTCTACTACTGCTTCTGCCACTTCCTCACTCTGTCATTGTGCCACTCTATGGCCTCAAAATTCTACTTCTGCTGCCACTTCCACACTCAGTCATTGCACCACTCTGTGGCCTCAAAATTCTACTGCTGCTGCCACTTCCACACACTGTCATTGTGCCACTCTGTGGCCTCAAAATTCTACTGCTGCTGCCACTTCCACACACTGTCATTGTGCCACTCTGTGGCCTCAAAATTCTACAGCTGCTGCCACTTCCACACTCTGTCATTGTGCCACTCTGTGGCCTCAAAATTCTACTGCTGCTGCCACTTCCACACTTTGTCATTGTGCCACTCTGTAGCCTCCAAATTCTACTGCTGCTGCCACTGACTTCTCTACATTGTCATCGTGCCACTCTGTCAGACATTGTACAGTCACAGGCAGGTCAAACTTGACAACGGTTGACACTTCTTTTATGTCAATTCCTCGGGCACAGACATTAGTGGTCATGAGAAATTTTTACTTCCCATCTCTGTCGTCATGCCCCACTCTGTCAAACCTTCTACAGTCTCAGGCAGGTCAAGTTGACAACGGTTGCCACTTGTTCTATGTCAATTCCTCTGGCACAGACATTAGTGGTGATGAGAAATTTTCCCTTCCCATCTCTGTCGTTGTACCACTCTGGCCTCATAATTCTACTATTTCTGCTGCCACTTCCTCACTCTGTCATTGTGCCACTCTATGGCCTCAAAATTCTACTTCTGCTGCCACTTCCACACTCAGTCGTTGCGCCACTCTGTGGCCTCAAAATTCTACTGCTGCTGCCACTTCCACACTCTGTCATTGTGCCACTCTGTGGCCTCAAAATTCTACTGCTGCTGCCACTTCCACACTCTGTCATTGTGCCACTCTGTGGCCTCAAAATTCTACTGCTGCTGCCACTTCCACACTCTGTCATTGTGCCACTCTGTGGCCTCAAAATTCTACTGCTGCTGCCACTTCCACACTCTGTCATTGTGCCACTCTGTGGCCTCAAAATTCTACTGCTGCTGCCACTTCCACACTCTGTCATTGTGCCACTCTGTGGTCTCATAATGCTACAGCTGTCGTCTTCTCCCTTCCTATCTCTGTCGTCGTGCCACTCTGTCAGACCTTCTACAGTCACAGGCAGGTCAAACTTGACAACGGTTGACACTTCTTCTACGTCAATTCCTCAGGCACAGTCATTAGTGGTCATGAGAAATTTTCCCTTCCCATCTCTGTCGTCATGCCACTTTGGCCTCGTAATTCTGCTACTACTGCTGCCACTTCCACACTCTGTCATTGTGTTACTCTGTGACCTCGTAATTCTGCTACTATGGCTGCTGCCACTTCCACACTTTGTCATTGTGCCACTCTGTGGCCTCCAAATTTTACTGCTGCTGCCACTGCCTCCTCTACACTGTCGTCGTGCCACTCTGTCAGACAGTCAGTCAGAGTCAGGTTAAACTTGACAACGGTTGACACTTCTTCTATGTCAATTCCTCGATCACAGACATTAGTGGTGATGAAAACTTTTCCCTTCCACACTCTGTCATTGTGCCACTCTGTGACCTCATAATTCTGCTACTACGGCTGCTGCCACTTCCACACTCTGTCATTGTGCCATTGTGTGGCCTCATAATGCTACAGCTACTGCCACTGCCTCCTATATACTGTCATCGTGCCACTCTGGGGTCTCCTGAAGCTACAGCTGCTGTCACTGCCTCCTCTACACTGTCATCATACCACTCTGTGGTCTCCTGATGCTACAGCTGCTGCCAACTCTACACTATCGTCGTGCCACTCTGTAGTCTCCTGATGCTACAGCTGCTGTCACTGCCTCTTGTACACTGTCGTCGTAGCACTCTGTGGTCTCCTGATGCTTTTGTCACTGCCATCTCCACACTGTCTGGGGGGGGGGGGGGCTCTGCTTGTTTAAGCATGTAATAGAACAGGTTCTATAAGAAATCTATGTGGAATCAGTGAATTGGTGTAAAAGGAGTGCGCTCTTTGGCGCTCTAGTAGGATCTTGGGCCTCTGCATGGTTCTTTATAGCTGACGCTAACATTGACCTGTAAGGTTGAGTTCAGACTTTAGTTATTTGGTCAGTTTTGGCACCATAACTGCCAAAATACATTAAGTGTGCAGCGATTCTAAGAGCGACGCCTGTTATCTGCGTGTCATACTGGCTCACAGTATTGTTTCACTACCACAGCAGACTCCCTATGCGTGTTACTGCAAGGCACAGTGTTCTACACCACTATACAGGCTCTCTGCAGGCCGGAAGTAGCCATTTTTTAACTTGATTCACCACAAATTTATTCGGATCGAATCGTTTCGGAAAATTCGGCGAACCAACCGAATCGAATATTTGAAAAATTAGTTCATCTCTAGTGACCACACTTTATACTTTAGTGATAGTTTAGATGATTTACAATTAGTTTACCTTTGGTTGTATGGGAATGCAGATATACTCGGGTTAGAGACGAGTGAATTTCTTGAAATTCGTTTTGGATTTTATTAGGAATGACTGTAAAAAAATGTGATTCAGGTCTAAATCAAAAGTGCTCTGGTTGACCTGAAAAATCATATATGACACTCTGCGGTCTACTAGGACTTATATTTTTCTTTTTTGTTTCAAATTTTTGCTTTCTCCCCCCTTTTAAGTTCTTTAATGCAATGACACTTATAGTAAATAATGTCAGAGTGACAATGACATAAAAAGCTATGGGTAAACATTATAAGGGGGTATTTTTTGTACTGGCACACATTGTAAGGCTCCATTCACACGTCCGTATAATGTGTCCGCATCCGTTACGCAATTTTGCGGAACGAGTGCGGACCCATTCATTTTCAATGGGGCTTCAAAAGATGCGGACGGCACACCATTCCGCGGCCCTGCAAAAAAATAGAACATGTCCTATTCTTGTCCGCTTCCACGGACAAGAAAAGGCATTTCTATTATAGAGCCGGCCATGTGCGGTCCACAAAATGTGGAACGCACATGGCCGGTGTCCATGTTTTGCGGATCCGCAATGACATACGGACGTGTGAATGAAGCCTAAGGTAGTATGTTTTGTACTGGCACACAATATAAGGGTTTTTTTGTACTGGCACCCATTGTGCAGGGGTATTTTTTTTGTACTGGCACCCATTGTGCAGGGGTATTTTTTGTACTGGCACACATTGTAAGGTGGTATTTTTTATACTAGCACACATTAGGGTTATTTTTATACTGGTACAGATAAGGGGGCATTTTTTTAGACTGGCATACATTATGTATTTTCTGTACTTCCACACATTATAAGGTGAATTATTACTACTGAGGGCACTATGGTGGTGTCACGCGAGGTCGGCGTCGCGCTCCCTCTGCACGACGTCGCCGGACCTCTCCGCCCCCCTAGAGACGAGCAATAGGGAATTGAAGTGCTGGTCTTGTCAGCCAGCACTTCATGAGTTAATTCTCTGTTTGGGTTTAGCCATGTGGTGCTGATCACACCACATGGCTACTTTACATATTGTTTGGACAGCTTGCTCCGCCTCAGGTCATGTGATGCTGGCCACATCACATGATCCTGGGCGGGCTATTTAAAGATGGCAACTGCCTCACTCAGATGCCTGTGATTAGTCTTCTGAGATCAGTGCTGTGTGTTGGACCTTGCTTTTGGATTATTGGTATATTGGATTTTGGCTTTGGACTTAGACTACGCTTCTGTGATTCCCCTCGATATTTGACGTGACCTCCTGTTCTTGACTTGGCTTGCTGACGATTCTGCTATTGTGTTTGTTTCTGTCTGTGTTCGTCTTTCCCTGTGTTCCCTTCCCTACCCTGTGCACGTACTCAGCATAGGGACCGTCTCCAAGTTACGGTTTTGTCGCCTAGGGCATCTACTGTAAGTAGGCAGGGAAAGAGGTGGGGTTCAGACAGGGCACACTATCCCTTGTTTCCCTGTCGTGACAGAATCACAGGCCATACCTAATGGAGCCGTTGCGAGTACTCACGGACCAGATGAGTAACATGGCTCAGATGATCCAGGATTTGGCCGGGAGACTCCAACATCAGGAGCAGCTGCGGACTGCACCCGCAGTCGTTCCCTCCATGCCAAACCCCAATATTGAACCCCATGTAAAATTGCCCGATCGGTTTTCTGGGGACCGAAGGACTTTCCGTTCCTTTAAGGAAAGTTGTAAATTATATTTCCGTTTACGCTCACACTCCTCGGGTTCTGAGCAGCAGCGGGTAGGAATAATTATTTCCTTGCTGCAAGGTGATCCGCAGGAGTGGGCTTTCTCATTGCCACCTGACTCCCCTTGTCTATTGTCTGTGGAGGCTTTTTTCCGGGCCCTAGGTCTTTTATATGAAGAACCTGACTTGGCCGCTGTAGCTGAAACTCAGCTCAGAGACATTCGGCAGGGTAACCGTCCAGTTGAGGATTACTGTGCTGAGTTCAGAAAATGGTGTGTGTCCTCTAAATGGAATGACCCTGCTTTGAGAAGCCAGTTTAGGGTGGGACTGTCTGACCATCTGAAGGATTTACTAGTTAGTTATCCTACTCCTGACACCTTAGAGGCGACTATGACCTTAGTTATCAAACTTGACCGACGGTTTAGGGAGAGACAAAAGGAACGTTCTGTTGCCCCTCAAGTTGCCGTGTTGTCCGAAGTTCCTCTTCAGAGCCCGTCTCCTATCAAGGTCCAGGAGGAGCCTATGCAGTTGGGAGTTACTATGAGGGATCAGAGACGCCTGAGAGGGGCCTGTTTTTACTGCGGTGAGATGAACCACTGGCTCCAGCAGTGTCCGAGACTTCTGCTCTCAAAAAGGTCTGTTCCTGGAAGTAAGGTACCCCCTGCGGTGGTAAGAAAGAAAATCTTGTTACCTATTTCCATTTCTTATAACCAACTCAAGAGATCCGGTGAAGCATTTGTGGATTCAGGTTCTGCTGCTAATTTTATTGATTATGATTTTGTGCAATCTGTGGGTGTGCCTATAATTCCTTTAAGGGAGGTAATTCAAATTATCGCACTGGATTCCACTCCATTGAATAATGGGAGAGTGGAGTTTTGTACTCCTGAGGTTGTATTAACTGTAGGAATTACCCATACTGAGACTTGCTCCTTCCTTGTATTAAAGGATTTACCTGCCGACCTTGTTTTAGGTCTGCCTTGGTTACAGGACCACAACCCTGTGATCAACTGGTCGGTAGGTGAATTGGAAAAATGGGGAATGAATTGTGACAAATGTTGTAGATCAGTATTGCAGTTGGGAGGTACCACTGAGTCTCTTTCCTTGCCCAAGTATATTGGCGATTTTTCGGACGTGTTTTCCATGTCCGAGACTGAGTTCCTCCCTCCTCACCGGCAATATGATTGCGCCATCGACCTTATTGAGGGATCCAAATATCCCAAAGGTCGCATTTATAATCTCTCTACTCCTGAACGTCAGTCCATGAGGGATTATCTCAAAGAGAGTCTGGCCAAGGGTCACATCCGGCCTTCAGTTTCTCCCATGGGGGCAGGTTTTTTCTTTGTTGGTAAAAAGGATGGAGGATTGAGGCCCTGTATCGATTACAGGGAGCTCAATAAAATCACTGTTAAAAACAGATACCCGTTGCCCCTTATTCCTGACTTGCTGAATCAGGTCCAGGGGGCCTGTTGGTTCACCAAGCTGGATTTGAAGGGGGCATACAACCTAATCAGGATTCGTGAGGGGGACGAATGGAAAACTGCGTTTAATACCCCGGAGGGTCATTATGAGTACTTGGTAATGCCTTTTGGGTTAAGTAACGCTCCGGCAATTTTCCAAAACTTTGTCAATGACATTTTTAGACCATTTATTGGGAAATTTGTAATTGTCTATATTGATGACATCCTGATTTTTTCTGCAGACTGGGAGAGTCACGTATCTCACACCAGGCAAGTGCTGGAGGTGTTGCGTGAAAACAAGTTGTTTGTTAAAGGGGAAAAGTGTACCTTTGGTGTTCAGGAAGTGGCCTTTTTGGGATACATTCTCACCCCTTTTTCTTTCAAAATGGACCCAGTTAAAGTACAGGCCATTGTGGATTGGGTGCGACCTTCCTCTTTGAAGGCGCTCCAGCGATTTCTGGGGTTTGCTAATTTTTATCGTAAATTTGTCAAAAATTTTTCAGTGGTAGCCAAACCCATTACGGATTTGACTCGCAAGGGGGCTGATCTGGTCAATTGGCCCCCTGCAGCAATTGAGGCCTTTGAAAGGTTAAAGCAGTGTTTTATTAATGCTCCTGTGTTGGTCCAGCCTGATCAAAGTAAGCCTTTTGTAGTTGAGGTGGATGCGTCTGAGGATGGTGTGGGGGCTGTACTGTCCCAGGGGTCTTCCACCTTAACTAATCTTATGCCATGCGCCTTCTTCTCCCGCAAGTTCTCTCCTGCCGAGAGGAATTATGATATTGGGAATAGGGAGTTACTTGCAATCAAGTGGGCATTTGAGGAATGGCGTCATTTTTTAGAAGGGGCATTTCACCGCATTACGGTCCTCACGGATCATAAGAATTTAATGTTTCTAGAATCGGCTAAGCGATTGAATCCTAGACAGGCGAGGTGGGCTTTGTTCTTTACTCGTTTTGATTTTTGTGTTACCTTCAGACCCGGGAGCAAGAACGTTAAGGCCGATGCCTTATCCCGAAGTTTCCAGGCGTATCAGCCTCCTGACGTCCCTCCTGAGCCCATCCTGCCAGCTGATATCATCGTGGCCGCTACCTCATCTGACCTCGCTTCTGAAATCTCGGCAGGACAACATCTTGCTCCCATTGGTACCCCCAATGACAAATTGTTTGTGCCGGCTCATTTGCGGTTGCGACTGCTGGGTGAGTGCCATAATTCTGTTTTGTGTGGACATCCTGGCATCAATGCCACCAAGGAGTTGGTCTCTAGGCAGTATTGGTGGCCGTCAATCTCCAGAGATGTTCAGGCTTTTGTAACTGCGTGTAACACTTGTGCCAGGTCCAAGAATTCCAAGACACGACCTATGGGTGAGTTACATCCTTTACCCATACCTAGTAGACCTTGGTCACATCTGTCCATGGACTTTATCACGGACTTGCCGTGCTCTGAGGGTAAAACCGTGATATTTGTGGTGGTTGACAGATTCAGCAAAATGTGTCATTTTATTCCTTTGTGTAAATTACCCTCTGCGAAGGTCTTGGCGTCCGTGTTCATTGATAATATTGTCAAACTACATGGTGTTCCTGAGAATATCGTTTCTGATAGGGGAGTACAGTTTGTGTCTAGGTTCTGGAGGGCGTTCTGTAATAAGATTGGTATCTCTTTGTCCTTTTCATCAGCCTTTCATCCGGAGACCAATGGTCAGACTGAACGTCTTAACCAATCCGTTGAGCAATATCTCAGATGTTATGTTTCTGATAACCAACATGTGTGGGCCAGATTCCTGTCTCTGGCTGAATTTGCAATTAATAATCGTGTTAATTCATCCTCTGGGATGTCGTCGTTTTTCTGCAATATGGGTTTTCATCCACGCTTTAGCTCCTTTTCCCCATCTGCGTCGGTTGTCCCAGAGGTCAATGATTTTTCTCAAGAACTGTGCACAGTTTGGGCACAGGTTCAGTCGAACCTGGAAAAGGCCCAAGGAGTTCAAAAAGCTAAGGCTGATAGAAAACGTTCTAAGGGTGTGAATTTTAAGGTTGGGGATAAGGTATGGTTATCGACTAAAAATCTCAACATGAGGGTACCATCCTATAAGTTTGCACCTCGCTTCATTGGTCCTTACAGGATCACCAAGGTGATCAATCCAGTTTCTTTTAGGTTATGTTTACCCGACTCCCTTCGTGTTCATAATGTTTTTCATGTATCTTTGCTCAAACGTTATGTTGCTCCCGTTGGTCCTGAGGAACAGTCTCCGCCTCCGGTTGAGGTAGCAGGACAAATGGAGCATGAGATTGCCAGAATTGTGGATGTGAGAAGGGTCCGGAATTCCTTCCAGTACCTCGTACATTGGAAGGGGTTCGGTCCTGAGGACAGGTCTTGGGTACCGTTGACCAGGATGCATGCAGACTCGCTCATCCGAAAGTTCCATCTGCAGCATCCCGATAAGCCTGCTCCCGCTGGTAAGGGTCCGGTGGCCCCTCGTGAAGGGGGGGGAATTATTACTACTGAGGGCACTATGGTGGTGTCAAGCGAGGTCGGCGTCGCGCTCCCTCTGCACGACGTCGCCGGACCTCTCCGCCCCCCTAGAGACGAGCAATAGGGAATTGAAGTGCTGGTCTTGTCAGCCAGCACTTCATGAGTTAATTCTCTGTTTGGGTTTAGCCATGTGGTGCTGATCACACCACATGGCTACTTTACATATTGTTTGGACAGCTTGCTCCGCCTCTGGTCATGTGATGCTGGCCACATCACATGATCCTGGGCGGGCTATTTAAAGATGGCAACTGCCTCACTCAGATGCCTGTGATTAGTCTTCTGAGATCAGTGCTGTGTTTTGGACCTTGCTTTTGGATTATTGGTATATTGGATTTTGGCTTTGGACTTAGACTACGCTTCTGTGATTCCCCTCGGTATTTGACGTGACCTCCTGTTCTTGACTTGGCTTGCTGACGATTCTGCTATTGTGTTTGTTTCTGTCTGTGTTCGTCTTTCCCTGTGTTCCCTTCCCTACCCTGTGCACGTACTCAGCATAGGGACCGTCTCCAAGTTACGGTTTTGTCGCCTAGGGCATCTACTGTAAGTAGGCAGGGAAAGAGGTGGGGTTCAGACAGGGCACACTATCCCTTGTTTCCCTGTCGTGACAGGTGGGCTTTATTACTACTGGGGGGCAATAGGAAAAATAATTGCTGGTATAGGCACCATTAATTCTGGGACACAAAGGGGCACATTATTACTATTGAGAGCACTGTTAACACTAAGAGCACTCTGCCACCTAATTGTTTATTCCTTAGAAATATTTCTCTGTCAATCAGTGGCCACCACTGAGGAAGGACCTTCTGTTCTGAAACACGTCTGGTGTAAAGATGGTTACAGTGAAGATAACTCTGAGGAGATATCTTTCAAGTATGAAGATCCAACTTACAAGATACTGCGCCTAAATCCAAGAAAAAAGAAAACTGAGCCAGCAATCTGAAGAAAATTGAGCCAGCGATCCATGGAAATACAGGACACAGCAGACCACACAAAACTATTGAGGGGGGTAAGACATGCTGTTAGCGTAAAAGTTGCAATATACAGTGCCTTGCGAAAGTGTTCGGCCCCCTGGAACTTTTCAACCTTTTGCCACAGTTCAGGCTTCAAACAAAAAGATATAACATTTTAAATTTTTGGTGAAGAATCAACAACAAGTGGGTCACAATTGTGAAGTGGAACGAAATTTATTGGATCATTTAAACTTTTTTTTGTAATAATAAAACTGAAAAGTGGGGCGTGCAAAATTATTCGTCCCCCTTGCATTAATACTTTGTTGCGCCACCTTTTGCTGCGATTACAGCTGCAAGTCGCTTGGGGTATGTCTCTATCAGTTTTGCACATCTAGAGACTGAAATTCTTGCCCATTCTTCCTTGCAAAACAGCTCGAGCTCTTTGAGGTTGGATGGAGAGCGTTTGTGAACAGCAGTTTTCAGCTCTTTCCACATATTCTCAATTGGATTTAGGTCTGGACTTTGACTTGGCCATTCTAAGACCTGGATACGTTTATTTTTGAACCATTCCATTGTAGGTTTTGCTTTATGTTTGGGATCATTGTCTTGTTGGAAGATAAATCTCCGTCCTAGTCTCAGGTCTTTTGCAGACTCCAACAGGTTTTTATCCAGAATGGTCCTGTATTTGGCTCCATCCATCTTCCCATCAATTTTAACCATCTTCCCTGTCCCTGCTGATGAAAAGCAGGCCCAAACCACGATGCTGCCACCACCATGTTTAACAAGTTCTATATATACCAACAATCTCCTTTATAATGCATTCAGCATTGCATAGGTAACACATGCAGTAAAGTATATACAGTAGGCCTCAAATACAGAATATAAGTAATGCTGATGCAGTTATATCTGTCTTGTCGTACGTAATATAGCCGAATAAGCATAAGATCTGCTAATTTGCAATTAAAGGGACCATGACTGCATATTTACATATGCATATATTTATTTTTTGTCAATTTTTATGTGTGATGGCTTTATATGATTGTAATAAATGAATGTGTTATGAATGTGTTGGACCAGGGCAAGGTCCAAAGAAGGTCATATGTAAGAGAGAAGTTCTAGAGAGAGAGACAAAGTATTTGGAGAATTGCTGTCTGAATTCACTCCATTGCTATGTGTCAAGGAGATTAAAGTCTTCCGGTGCCTGGACATACTTGAGAGGAAAATTGATCGCTTGGATAAAAATATCCACATCCTGCAGAGGACATTATGGATGCATGCACTGCAAGTATGGCAACCTGTACAAAAAAGGTGCAGTGCATAGTCTGACAATATGGACTGCCCTCAGGTTGCATTGCAGGAAAAGAAGTGTTACACCTAGAGTTGAGCGAACGTGCTTGTAACGAGCACTGTACTGCTCGGATCCCCTGCGCTTGAATGGCCGCAGCCATCCGGATCCGTCCTCCTCACCCGACTGCAAGTCAGTGGGGACGGATCCGGATGCCTGCGGCCATTCAAGTGCAGGGGATCCAAGCACTACAGTGCTCGTTACGAGCACATCGCTCAACTCTAGTTACACCCCATGCCTGGATACTTGCACAGGATTCAGCTAAAGAAATGGAGTGTAAGGAGAATTGCTTTAAAGGAACATCTTTGCCTATTAACTACCTGTGCAGCCGTGTCACCTATAAATACTGTGGAAAGTGCATTTGTGTAACATCTGCCAGACCAATGAATCCTGAGAACTATAACTGACATGCTTAAGGAGGTTGTGAAAGAATAAAGGGGTAGCTTGGGTAAACCTCTCAACTCAGACAGACTTGTAAAGGAAAAATGACTTACCTGCTTCCCAGTGCCAATTCCCTATTTCTTCTCTCCCAGGCCTGTGATGCTTCACTGGGCTCCCTTGATGTCAACATACAGTTTGACATTGCTGTAGCCAATCATTGGTTGTGGCAGTGACCGGGTCCCTGCAAGTCATTTTCCTTTACAGGTCTGCCCCCCCTCCCCCATTCTTGTACAAGCCAACCATTATTGCACAACCCTTTTAAATTTGAATCTTCAGTACAGAACCATTTTGCCGTTATTCTGGCTTCATAATTCCTGCATTGCTACCCCTATAGCTTCACTAAGGGACCCTACCTTGCACCTCAAAACTGGTAACACCAAGGGCACACCAACCTACACCAGGCAGGAGACCCCAAAAACCAAGGTGTGACCCAAAGGGAGAAACAGGTGCTTCCTACTCATCACTATATGGTCCATGGGAGTGTCAGAGTGAGTACTATAACTTCCATTATTGCTACTATCATTTCTATCCCCTCCTCTGCTTTCTTCCTCATGGGTTGCTGCACACCTCTGCTGATTTGCGTCAGCCTAGCATCGCACATGAATAACCTGCTCAATTGTGTTCATGAGACTGAACTGGCTGCAGCCACTTGTGAGGTGTGGGGTGCAGAGTGGACTCCTGGTCAGACATGGGAGCATCAGATGTCTGCTTGCCAGGAGCTGTGTAGACGGTTTATCCTGGTAATACAGCGATTTGTGCCCCCTTTCGGCAACCAGAAAGCATGGTTAACCAGTAATCATCAGCTTGCTTCATGCTAATGATACACCTGGCAGTACATAAGCAAGCAAACAGTTTGCAATGCCCTCCATTGTGCCCCAGTTCTTTCTGGCTCCATTCACCCACTGACTTCAACTCTCTCTTTTCATTGAGAGATGCTAGGGGTTATTGGGTTTGATGCACAGACAGACGTCTTTGACTAGGGGTATACTACCCCCTCTGCTATATAAGAAGACACCAGTATTAATAAACGGCACATGGTAGATGGGGGCTATTACAGATTTTCATTAGGGCCCAGGAGATTAGGTTACACCTCTGACTTGTTTCATTGGTTCTGCAGTCCATCTCTACCCTCTATAGCAAAGAACCCCCCACTGCCATCCTGCAGCTTCCACCAATACTGTGTCTGCTGCCGCCCTGTGTGCCCACATTACTGTACCAACAGTGCAGCCAATTCCCCCCAATTACTCTACTGCAAAAAATAAAGAGCTAAAGGACATGGCTAAAGAACTAGAAAATGATGGGAGCCAAAGCAAACTTTAGGCATTAAACTCCAGACCAGCCCCCAAAATGAATACAGATCTCCTAACAGACCCTAAAATTAATAGAGACCCTAGATTAGCCTCACATTCATAAAAACCCCAAATTTATACAGACCACAAATTCATACAGACCCCAAATTCATACAGACCCCTGGATCAAACCCCAAATTAATGTGGCCCTCTATAGCTTCCTTTCCTTAAATACCGACCTCAAATCAGAAACCAAATTCATGTGGCTCCCTATAACCACCAGACCACCACTTCTTAAATCAGATCACAGATTTTAACTGGTATACATTGACGTGCAAAAGGGTAACAATTTTTTGAACTTTTGACTTCCAGGCTCCACATCTCACCATCTACTACAGCTTCAAACATGAGACTATCACCATTTTATAAACAATCATCTTGGCTATCCCATACATAAATTGGACTTGCAACTATTTAGCATATGATTAGTTATGCAGATTCTTGTTATGTAACTGCAATGTTACTATTTTGCTCCCAAAATTCTAAGTTCTACTTTTTATTATTTTGTTAGTATTTTGTAAATCCTCCTTTGGCTTTAAACACTGCCTGAATCCTTCTGGGCATGCTTTCGATCAAATTCAAGCATGTCTCAACTGAAATCTGTTCCCAGGTCTCCTTTACACATTGCCAATGTTGGTGCATACTAGTCAACTCATTTGGGTCCGAATACAGCTTATTCTTCAACTCTATCCGTTAGTGTTCTATTGAGTTGAAGTCTGAGGATTGTGGGGGCCAATCCAGCACCTCTACTTCATAGTCATTAAACCATTTCTTTGCCAATCTCGAAGTATGCTTCAGGTTGCTGTCCTGCTGAAACGCTATGTTGTCCTTTTCATACCCATAGTATTCAAGTGTACAAAGTAACTCACATACAGCTCAGCATTGAGACCACCATCGATCCTTTCAAGTATCCGATGCCTTTGGCTGTGAAACAGCCCCATATATTATGGCTTCCACCATCGAACTTAATAGTTCCTTCAATTTCTCGATCTATTAGCCCTCTTTTCCCTTGTTTCTGTTGCACTCAACAGAGCACATTCTATTGACTTTTGTCTCATTGCTCCAAATCACTTCTACTGTCAACTGCTCATACTTTTTCGCGAACTCGATATATTGAAGTAGAGGCTTCTTCAACATTTTTTTGGGCCACCATTCCAGACATGTGTAATACACGTTGCATGGTGCTTGCATGGACATTTATGATCTCCCTATTACGAAGAATACGGGCAACCTCCACTACCATGTTTGCTGCGCCAGAACTGATAGACCTTGTGATGAGCTGACTTGTTGACTCTGATATTTTGCCTTGATGTCCACCTCTTGGTTTTTGAATAGATGTATGGAATTAATTTCGTATTCTTCAAACTGTCATGGCGCTCTCATGATGCCGTTTTCTTGGCAATTTTCTTAGACGAGATACCTATGGGATCAACTTCATTGCCGTGTAGAGGTTTGTAACTCTGCAGCCCAGAACCTCAATGACCTGAGGGCTGCTCTTCAAGAAGAGTGTGATGTCATGTCTCAGCAGACTTGTGAAAAGCATAACACATCGTTGTCAAGGTGTAATTAATGCTTAAGGCAACATGACAAGTTATTAAGGCATTGACATTTTTGTGAGGGTATACCCACCACTACTGTTGGCTTTTGTTTTAAGTGCCACTTACAAAGGCAATTAGCTTTAGTATTAAAAAATATATATAGTTTTATCCCCCAAATATCAGTGAAACAGGTAAGGACTGGTTCACCAATGACGCTCACTTTATGCTGCCCATATGGACGGTGCTCCAAAGGGAACTTGCTGTGTCATCTCTACCATGATAGAGTTGTAATTGAAGATAATTCTTCTGAACTCGTCAGTAAAACAATTCTTTATTTAATATGTTATTATACTTTATTAAAAACATGCAAACAGCAAAAAAGACGCTTATTATGCGTTTCAGATAAAACCATCAGTTGTAAAATCTCAGAAAACCCTTTTAACTTACCAAATTAGTGTTAGCATTAATTCCTTAGATTCGCGACAGCTTTTTCTTGAAATATAAGGTAAAAAACATATATCTTTTAAAAATACATGTGTTTATGTACACATACTTCTAAATATGTAGATAGCTTGTTTTTAGAAAACAAACAGCACTTTCAAGTGATCCCCTACAGTAGAATATAGACCACTGTGCCAGGCTTGATACCATTACAACCTACACAGAAAGGAAACAGAGAGAATTAGTATTGGGAGGACAGAATTGTACAGAAACTCATTGCTTCCCTTTTTCAATTATTTTTAAATTGTATTCTGGAAACATCCAATGCATGAATACTACATCTCAGAACATTTGAATAATAAGAAAACAAAGTCCCACTGTGCTCGCTCTGGATTTCTTATTACTGGAACTGTTGATTAATTTATGCTGTTGTAATGCTGCCAGGAGCTCTCAATACCTCCCCACAGACTATTTTTATTTTCTTCTGTCACTTGAAGTCTAACATTGTACATCAACCTCGTGTCTGCTCATTAATCACAGCATTACCATTCTGTGCTCTCTTAAAGTACCTAGGAGAGGGGCTGTAATATAAATGTTCTTTCTCTCGATTGTTACATAATTTGAAGGACATGGGTGTGACTATTTTTCTTATTCAGTTATTATTAGGTGCACCACAGCAGGATTAATAAAGAAAACATCTTAAAGCAAGAATATGCAAAATCTAAAGAGCTTTGCGGTAAATATTGGACTGTTATTGAACTTATTTATTCCTAAATGTAATAAAAGATTTTGGCAACACACTGTAAGGCCTCAAAACATTGCTGTGCAGCATCATGTATTGACTAAAAGCTATTTTTCATTCTACACAACTATACTGCCTTGATTTTTTTTTTAACGTTGAGCTGGATTTACACAGGTAAGCTGTCTGGCTGATTATCTGGAATGAATGTTAATATGAACACTCATGTAAAGATGACTCAGATAACCCAGTGAACGAGCAAAAGGCTCTTTCATCATGTGAATTCATGTAAATGCAGCTCTTTCTTCCATTGATCACGCAGGTCTCGGGAATGAACAGTGCTTCCTTATAATTGACTGCTCGGTTGCCGTATTTTACTTTTTGAGGATGCTTTTTGAGGTACATTTTCAATTACTGTAGATCTGAGCAATCAGAGCAGCAGTGTTAAAGCATGAGGGACAGCTAGAGTAGCTGAGACTGAGGGAGTGTTTCGTACTACCAGGGACTTTTTTTTTATAATACTGTTATAGGAAAATATGGTGTCCAGCCAAAGCTTTAGTCCTAGACCACTCAAATATGATATAGCATATAACATTCACCCATTGAGTGGCCAGAAGCCATTTGCCCTTGTTAGCATATCAAAGGCAGGAAGGGCACATGGCTCTTGGCCAACAGATTGGGAAGAGATTTGGGTGGTCATGGGGTGGAGTCGATGGTGGGGGCTGGGACACAGGAAGATATATGCTTTGGAAAACTTGGGATCTCTCTCTTCCTTCCTGCCACCACCTGGAACAACAGCACTTCTGGAGCAAGCTTAAGATATATGTGTGTATGTATATAAGTATAATATCCCAGTAGACTTTATATGTGTACATATAGATAGTGGTAGTCTGGAACTGTATTACCAGTAGATTATATATGCTGTTTATGCATGAGTCTCTATATGTACATGTACTAATAGTCAGGTACTGGATGTGAGTTGGGTAGACGGTATATTGGTGGACTCTGGATATACTGTATATACATACACATTATTAGCCACATTGCTTAGCATCCAGGGAGGGCAGGAACGAGGTGGCTGTGTGTGGTGGTGTCCTCTATGTACTGTGTTATTTGTAGTGTCTGTATCTTTGTATAATGTCCATTGCTTTGTCATCTCTATGTTATTAGTAAAGTATTTTTATATATAAGTATCTGCGAGGGTTGTATGTTACTCCTGGGGTGTATGAAGGACTGGAGGGGTGTATATAATACACTGAATAAACGGGTTATATAAGAAACAAAGACAACAGTCTAGGAAAAGATTAAAAGGGAAGGAAGTGGAGATAAATATAAATCTCCAATTTCCAATAAGCATAAATTCCCTCTTTCAATGGCGAGCTAGGGCCCAAAATGTATTAATGGATCTCTATTAGGATATACTGTTGAAATTGCTGTTATACTGTGAATTTAGGTTTTTTTTGTGTGAGTTCAATTAATTACAGAGAACCTATTTAAGTGACGTTCCTAGGATACTGACTGTTTCCTTTGTTTCACATTATAACCTTTGAGGTCTTTGTTTTTGTTTTGTATTTTTTGTCTTTTTGTTTTCATTTTTTTTTTCCAGTCCTTCAGTAGAGTCCTGCTGGTTGGTAAAAGAGGCTTTCTTAGACCCAAGCAGCAGAGTACAGGAGTAACACAGATCGCAGGGATAACCATGAGTGACAAAGCAGGACATGAGACTTTTCAAAAGTTAAGTAGATATAGTACGTTTAACCCTGTATTGCCTAAAACAAATGACTCTGTGCAATTGTTATGGCAATCTCTGATAGATCAAGCAGATTCCTATGACAAGCTGCACATTGCTAAGCGTGGTGTTTTAAAACAAACGTCCAAGAGACTTCACATGCTTGCTAAGCTGATGTGCATATTTGACGATGCCATTAGCAAGATGGAGAAGCTGGACACATGTGAAGAGACAAAGGCCATTGCAAATTTGCATTGTTGTAGTTGTACAGAAGGGGTTAAACAGGTTTTCTAGTCTAGAAACAAAACTTAAAGACAAAGATGAGATACTTGTAGAGAAGAACAGTCAGATTAGCATGCTGTAGTCTCAGCTAGCTGAGAAGGAAAAATATTATACAGATGTTGATAAAGTGTTTATACAGATGTATATGGAGATAACTGCTCATAAGGAAAAGGCAGCCTCTACAGAGGTGATGATTGCTGACCTGAAGAGCGAGTTATCAAAGAGGGATGAGACCATTAGTAATCTGCAGAAGACCATAACTGATCTCTCACATCTCAAAGATTTGCACTCAAAACAAATGTGTGTTTTGAGTGCAAACAGGGGGACAGATGAGAGTGAGATGGCTCCTATGGCTGCCTCAGATCAGATGGATACCACTCCAATAGCTGCCACTAGTGCTGCCGGTGACACAGTTTGTGGATTAGGAAGTGGCACGGTACATGTATAGACCACTTCCAGCTCACAAATGTGTCACAGCAATAGGGCAGAATTGTGCTCTTCCCATAACATGGAGAGGATGCAATTTCTGCTAAAGATATGTAAATTAATTCCTACATATGATCCAGATGCAGATCCTTTCACTTCCTGTGATATTTTTGAGGGACATTGCAAGAAACTATCTATCCCTCCAGAATATCGCATGGAACTGTTTAAATTTTGGTTGCCTACACATCTTTATCAAAGATATGATGTCATAGGGAAAATTGCCCCCAGGAATGGCATATTTCATGATGAGGAAGATAGACTTTCCATCCTAATGAAATTGGTAACAGGATATACAGATGTTACCCCAGAAGTCCTCAGTAACTTCAGGCCTACCATTCATGATGAGCCCTTGTCTCTTTGTGGAAGGTTTGAAGCTATGTATAGGAAGGTGACAAAGGATCATAATGTAGGAGCCCCACAAGGCATGATACGTATGTTTGTGGAGAAGTTTACATATCTTGATACTGCGATTCGTTTGAGTGAAGCTAAGGAGACATCTCTGATTGAGGCAGCAATGGTAATAGAGCAGGTCAGGCAGGATTTGCTAAAGGGTCACAAATCTATAACAGTCAGGAAGAAGGTAGCATTTAATAAGAAAATGCAAGAAGGCTACACATTAAAAGGTATGGCAGCCAACAAAATATCTGTATATTCTAGTGCTCTTCAACGAAGAAAGTGGGAGAATATACAATGTTTCCATTGTCTGCAATATGGACATATAAAAAGACTCTGTCCACACAGAGATGTTAGGTGGGGTGGCTTTCAACCACAGAGACAGAGACCTGTTTCATTTGTGAGTCAACAGGCTACATATGAAACAGGGCTACAAAATGGCTCCTTTACAACAGATATCCCTACGGGGAATCTGTTGTAATAGATTTGTGGTGGGGATCCCTAAAGATCTCAGGGGTACCCCATATACTGGCCAGAGCCTGCAATCAATGTAAACCTAAAATAGCCCCAGTGTATGGAGACATGGTTACCAACACAGGGGGAGGGATTAGGTTTACTGTTGCAGAACCTTTTGTTTCTTTGTTTTCAGTAATGTAAATGTTATATAGTTTGTGTCTTTTATCCCTACACACAGGTGTCTGTTAGGGGAGCTGCTAGGCATTTATGGCTTTCTTTATTGTAGAGGCCATTGCCTGAGGTGTGAGCCTCAGGGGGTAAGGCCATACAGCTTCCAAACAGATATCATTGTCCCTCAAGCATGAGTAGACAATGGATTTTAGATAAGCTCTTTTGCTTGTATCAAATGGCAATACTGTTGGTTGGTAAATGACTGTTGACCTTCTTATGCAATAGAACAGTTCAGTCTGGGAAGGATCTTTTCATGTGGGTGCCTTTATAGAACTGACAAAGTCTGGTGGTGTGATGTGGCCCTCATCTATATCAGTAGGATGGTTTAATGTTTCTGTGCCAAGCTCAGTTGCTCCTTAAACTTGGAATCATAAGGGCATGTCATTGCATATCTCCAGTGTGTCTCACTCAGGTAAACCCTGTACTGTCAGCTTCTGAATTGGGTTCCTCATAGTATGGAGAAATGGCAGTCTATCCCCCTGTCTGTCACTGGCACTTATAAGTAGGTGTTTAGTCAGGCCAAAACTGACTGGTGAAGGTAGTAACTAACTACAATGGAGGCATAGTGTGTAGTTTCGGTGCTAGCCCACAAAGTCCACGGCGCAGCCAATAGGTTGTGGGGCATAGCTCTCTCTATTGGGGATTCTGCGAGGGAGTGGGTTCACCCCACAGTGATCCGCAGAGGCGCTTGGAATTGCTACTGTTCAGTCGGACGCGGAACTTGGGCGCAGCCAGTACAAGTGGGAACTCCCACTGGGTTATGATATATAGCCTCGGTTTGTAATGTACCTACTAACAGTGCCAACTGTAATCTACACATACTATCAACAGGGGGAGGCCATGATATCTCTGTTGGATTTTCAGAACTGAAGCTATTGGTATGCTCCCCTGAGGAGCAGACTGTTGTGTTATGATTTCAGGTGGAGATATGCCCAGAGAGATAATGAATGCCCTTGATCTAAGAAGGTGACCAGACATCTATGAAGACCCATCCTGAAGGCACCAGATGATCCCTCCTTGTGAAATCCCAGCTGAACACAAGAACCATCCATGCACAAGAAGATGAATGAACAGATTAGCCAAAGATGCAACAAAATGAGCTTATCATGTATTGTGTTTGTTACTTTTTATAACTTTTCTTTTTTTTTCTCTCATTGTAAACACCTTCACACATAGACCAGGTTTCCAACATAGTGTGTCGGTATACCGACAACAGGGGGATATGTTATAGGAAAATATGGTGTCCAGCCAAAGCTTTAGTCCTAGACCACTCAAATATGATATAGCATATAACATTCACCCATTGAGTGGCCAGAAGCCATTTGCCCTTGTTAGAATATCAAAGGCAGGAAGGGCACATGGCTCTTGGCCAACAGATTGGGAAGAGATTTGGGTGGTCATGGGGTGGAGTCGATGGTGGGGGCTGGGACACAGGAAGATATATGCTTTGGAAAACTTGGGATCTCTCTCTTCCTTCCTGCCACCACCTGGAACAACAGCACTTCTGGAGCAAGCTTAAGGTATATGCAGGGGCGTAGCTATAGGGGGTGCAGAGGTAGCAGTCGCTACCGGGCCCAGGAGCCTGAGGGGGCCCAAAGACCCTTGTCCAGCATAAGAAGACACACAAAATACTGAGGGTAGGGGGGCCCGAGCTGAACTCTTGCACCAGGGCCCATGAGCCTTTAGCTACGCCCCTGGGTATATGTGTGTATGTATATAAGTATAATATCCCAGTAGACTTTATATGTGTACATATAGATAGTGGTAGTCTGGAACTGTATTACCAGTAGATTATATATGCTGTTTATGCATGAGTCTCTATATGTACATGTACTAATAGTCAGGTACTGGATGTGGGTTGGGTAGACGGTATATCGGTGGACTCTGGATATACTGTATATACATACACATTATTAGCCACATTGCTTAGCATCCAGGGAGGGCAGGAACGAGGTGGCTGTGTGTGGTGGTGTCCTCTATGTACTGTGTTATTTGTAGTGTCTGTATCTTTGTATAATGTCCATTGCTTTGTCATCTCTATGTTATTAGTAAAGTATTTTTATATATAAGTATCTGCGAGGGTTGTATGTTACTCCTGGGGTGTATGAAGGACTGGAGGGGTGTATATAATACACTGAATAAACGGGTTATATAAGAAACAAAGACAACAGTCTAGGAACAGATTAAAAGGGAAGGAAGTGGAGATAAATATAAATCTCCAATTTCCAATAAGCATAAATTCCCTCTTTCAAATACAATGGTTATAATAATTGCAGTGAACTAAATAGCCATATGTTGTTTTCAACTGGAAAACTATGCAAATATATCCTAATAAATATTTAATTGTGAATAACAAAGCCCTCCATATTACAGTTCAAGTATGTCGAGCGGCATCGTCAACATAAGGTCTTCTTACTAGGAGGTATGGTCACTAGAGATGAGCGAACGTGCTCGTAACGAGCACTGTAACGCTCGGCTCCCCTGCGCTCGCATCCGCTTCAGTCCTCCTCACCCGACTGGAGCGGATGCCTGCGCCCATGTGAGCGCAGGGGAGCCAAGCGCTACAGTGCTCGTTACGAGCATGTTCGTTCATCTCTAATGGTCACTTAAAAAACTGTTAACTTTAATTTTTTATTGTAAAACTTTGCAGTGTGTATAATAGATAGACCCTGTCCTAGAAGCCAGTGCAACCTGGGTATTTTCACATGTGTCAGATTTGTTGCAGAAATTTGTGCAACTAAAAATCTGTTCTATACATCTGAATAGGGTTGTTTTTGTACATGTGCTGCAACACTTCACCTGTATATTAAAGTACCACTCTGGTCAAAAATCATTCAAAAAATTAAAGATTCGTATATTCGACGAATAGATTCGTTGTATTTGCGTACAAAATATACGTTATTATGTGCTATTAGCGAACATTCGCACACTAATAACGAACGTTCATTTAAAAAATGTACGCAACTTCTTAGAAGACGTACGCATGAGCGTACAAATAGCTTACGAATCCTCAGCGTACTATTGTCTACGCGATTACGTAATACGCAGGCACGTACTACGAGAGGCCGCGGAGTGCAGAGCGAATATTCGAAAATGGCATCAGACGATCCTCATCATTTAGCTCTGCTGCATAGCTGAAATACATAGTCCGGCTGATGGACCACCAGGATTACGATTTACAATGGCACACACCGCCATCCGAACCAGCATAAAAAGGAGGTGATCCAGCAGGTGATCCGAGGCTTGCGCCATCGTTTCGACACCTTGCGGACCCCGGGCCAGATCCAGCGTAAATGGTTAGATCTGAAATTGCCCTCAGAGGCAGTATGTAGTATATTTGAGGTAGAACAAGTAAGGTGCTGTCTATCCGGCTAAGTGCATAGTACAACCATCCACCATACAATAAAGTGAATATGAGGACACATTGCGGTACCTGTAAAGAAATACACACAATGGGCAACATACTTGAAAATGTTGCTGAAAGGTAAATACATTAGTGCAAACAATCCAGTGCAAACAATATAGTGCAAATACATTATAGGTATAATGTAAACATTTTAAATATCACCTACCTAGTATAGTCACGGACACGTTTAAGTCTCTTTTCTTCTGACACTTGTCATAGAACTGGAACAGAGTTCCAAACTCAGTTGCAATTTGTAATCCACATAGGTAAAATTGCAATCCAAATTCCAAATGGGTAAAAAAATAGCAGCAAAGGTTCCTTAAAAACCCTCTTTCAAGGGGCTCCCCAATAACCTGAAAAGGGGGGAAAAAGGGATGAGGCGCACGTCTGCACAACTTGGTTAAAACTTTTTTTTTTGATGGGGGGAGTCCTGACAATCCATGTCCATCTGGGTGAGGACAAACGCAGGGCAACAAAAATAAAAACAAACGCCAACTAGTGCTCACCCTTCAGGTTAAGTCCACATTGTGGCTCCCATAAAAGCTGCAGGATCCGATTCCTTACTTAAGGGCCAGCAGGTCCTCTTCACTGCTGCTGGAGCTAAAAGACATGATCGTAACGGTCTTCTGCGAGCGGCGGACTGTGCGGCCTGCACCTGCCATGGCAGTTGGTATTGTACCACCGATGGCTGGTATACAAAACTGTTGGTGGTCATCTGTCCCACATGAAGGATCGGCGGCGGTGGCAAATCTGGTATCAGGGGTTCCAGCTGAGCTTGCGATTTCATCATCATCATTGGTCTCATGGGAACACCGAGCCTCTTCTGCGGCCTGGGCCTCCTCAGTCCAGTCTTCCGGGGGCGCTGCAGGAGTATCTGGTCGCTTAAGGAGTTTCACCCCAGTAGCAAAGGGGCCTTGGAGGCTCTTCATGGGGGTATACTCCACGTAATCCTCTGCGTGGAGATTGTGGCGGACGGGCGGAAGATACGGCCGCTTTACAGAACAGCGGTTTACGTATAATTTTTCCGTCGTCTCCTCATCGCTGATAAAACCTACTCCCTGTTCCACACTGAACCAAATAACGGTACCCCTTCGGCGCTCCAGCTTGGGGTCACCGGACCGTGGGTGCTCTAAAACCTGCACAACCCACTCCTCTACCAACTTTTTGTATTCCCAGAGGGTCAGGGCGTTCCGGGTGACAGCCTCGGGGACCATTGAATTTTGCCGAAGGGATTAGTCCTTCCGTGGCAGAGCAGGAACTCCTGCCACCTCCGCCGTGTCAGCCAGCGGAGTGAAAACCTCAGCGGGCACCTCAACCGACTTCTTAGGCTGCCGGACGTATAGAGAGACGTAGATCTCCTCCGGTTCCTTCTCCTCATAGGGGTCGGTGCCCCACACTATGCCTCCCCAGTCAGGGCCTCGCTGTGTCGCCATCTTAATTTCCTGAGTTACCTCGTCTTCCTCGCGCGCTAGAGAAGGGGGCGGAGCTACCAGGGAAGAGTCTGCATCTCTAATGAATTAAATTCGTACGCAGCAGCGTATAGAGTAACTTATACGTAGCAATAACGTGTAATTTATAGGACAAACTACGTAGCGAATGCGTACAAAGCCGAAGCGAATCACCTAACATTCGGATTCGCTTTGCAGCTAAAAATTCCCAAGATTCGATACGAATCAACGAATTGACGAATAGATTCGCTCATCTCTAATTACTACATATTTTCTACATTGCAGCATCAAGCAGCTTATACAGTGCCTTGCGAAAGTATTTGGCCCCTTGGAACTTTTCAACCTTTTGCCACATTTCAGGCTTCAAACAAAAAGATATAACATTTTAAATTTTTGGTGAAGAATCAACAACAAGTGGGTCACAATTGTGAAGTGGAACGAAATTTATTGGATCATTTAAACTTTTTTTGTAATAATAAAACTGAAAAGTGGGGAGTGCAAAATTATTCGGCCCATTTACTTTCAGTTCAGAAAACTCACTCCAGAAGTTCATTGAGGATCTCTGAATGATCCAATGTTGTCCTAAATGACTGATGAAGATAAATAGAATCCACCTGTGTGTAATCAAGTCTCTGTATAAATGCACCTACTCTGTGATAGTCTCAGGGTTCTGTTTAAAGCACAGAGAGCATCATGAAGACCAAGGAACACACCAGGCAGGTCCGTGATACTGTTGTGGAGAAGTTTAAAGCCGGATTTGGATACCAAAAGATTTCCCAAGCTTTAAACATCCCAAGGAGCACTGTGCAAGCGATCATATTGAAATGGAAGGAGTATCAGACCACTGCAAATCTACCAAGACCCGGCCGTCCCTCTAAACTTTCATCTCAAACAAGGAGAAGACTGATCAGAGATGCAGCCAAGAGGCCCATGATCACTCTGGATGAACTGCAGAGATCTACAGCTGAGGTGGGAGAGTCTGTCCATAGGACAACAATCAGTCGAACACTTCACAAATCTGGCCTTTATGGAAGAGTGGCAAGAAGAAGGCCATTTCTCAAAGATATCCATAAAAAGTCTTGTCTACAGTTTGCCACAAGCCACTTGGGAGACACATCAAACATGTGGAAGAAGGTGCTCTGGTCAGATGAAACCAAAATCGAACTTTTTGGAAACAATGCAAAACGATATGTTTGGAGTAAAAGCAACACAGTTCATCACCCTGAACACACCATCCCCACTGTCAAACATGGTGGTGGCAGCATCATGGTTTGGGCCTGCTTTTCATCAGCAGGGACAGGGAAGATGGTTAAAATTGATGGGAAGATGGATGGAGCCAAATACAGGACCATTCTGGATGAAAACCTGTTGGAGTCTGTAAAAGACCTGAGACTAGGACGGAGATTTATCTTCCAACAAGACAATGATCCCAAACATAAAGCAAAATCTACAATGGAATGGTTCAAAAATAAACGTATTCAGGTTTTAGAATGGCCAAGTCAAAGTCCAGACCTGAATCCAATTGAGAATATGTGGAAAGAGCTGAAAACTGCTGTTCACAAACGCTCTCCATCCAACCTCAAAGAGCTCGAGCTGTTTTGCAAGGAAGAATGGGCAAGAATTTCAGTCTCTAGATGTGCAAAACTGATAGAGACATACCCCAAGCGACTTGCAGCTGTAGTCGCAGCAAAAGGTGGCACAACAAAGTATTAAAGGGGTTGTCTCACCTTACAAAATGGCTGCCAGAATGCCCAACTTGTCAATAGCCACTTCCTAATATAGGTCCTTTAGCCAAACTTCCTTCTTTTGGCTAAATTCTTCATTATTCTACCCCTTTATACATTGCTCGTTGTCAGGGGTTACGGCCACCGCTGCAATCTAGCTGTGGTGGCAGCGCTTGCCAGACATGCCTATGTCCTCTGTGGTGGCTGGGATCACGGGAGTGCGCATAGGCATTCGGATACACCAGCTCCCATCCCGGCCACCTCACATCAACGCTGATATTCTGTGTAGAACTGCTTCAGGGCATGCGCAGTAGCCCTGAGCTTTTCTACACAACTACTTCCCCGCAGCTGTTAGCTGCTCACAGAGGTCCCGCATTCGCTCTGGATATAGCAAGCTGTCATCACGTGACTGATGACAAGTAATAAACTTGCAGGGCTTGCGTTTTAGCCCTGAAAGTTTATTACTCAGCAAGGCACAAGGATCGTGGCGATAACAGTGTGCACTTGCACACGAACGACTAGCTGTGGGAATGCGCAGGCACAGGTTTGCCTGTGCCATCAATCAAAGTGAAGTATCCTCCCCCAACAGGCAGCAGTTAGTTCAGGGCTGGGGAACAGCACTAGCCTTGAACTGCTGAGTTGAAACAACCCCTTTAATGCAAGGGGGCCAAATAATTTTGTACGCCCCACTTTTCAGTTTTATTATTACAAAAAAAGTTTAAATGATCCAATAAATTTCGTTCGTGGAGTCAGTTGTATAGCAATTTCACCTTAGTACATAGATGTCAACTAAGCCCCTCCCATTGAGGTTAAAATGTGAATTGGAGTTGGAAAAGCATTGGAGGGCCTGAGAGATATATACCTGAGGTAATTTTCAATCTTTATTTAATTTTATCCAAATCTCATCATCACTGGTGTCCTGTTCAGGGGCGGACATATCGCCTGTGCAGCCACCCATTCATACTAGCGAGCGATTCTGGAAGCGCTCGCTAGTACGCAAGAGCCGGTGGAGAGAAGCGCGAGAATCTTACCCCGGCCTCCACTTCCTCCCTGGTCTCCTGTAGCCTGACTGCGTACAGCGCGCACTATGACCTGACGCTGTACGCAGCCAGGTCACATGACTGTGCAGCACGGGCTTGGAGACAGTACGGCAGGCCGGGATTCACTTGAACACCCAGGTGGACACGGAGAGCAGCGGAGCAGGAGAGGTCTGATGGGGGTCTGTCACAAAGCATTGATATGGGGGGACTGGCTGAATTAGGAAATTGGGGGGGAAAGAGCGCAACTGACATATTGGGGCCTGGAATCGGATAAAAAAAATAAATTACAAGTTAACAGACATTAGGGGGGCGGGGGATTCTGAGCAAGTAACATATCGGGGGGGGGGGAGGGGCCCTGAATAAATAAATAACAACTGAGATTGGGGGGGGGGGGTCCCCGAGCAAGTGAAATATGGGGGGGGGGCCCTGAATAAATAAATAACAACTAATATTGGGGGGGGGCTCCTGAGCAAGTGACATATGGGGTGCCTCTGAATAAATAAATGATTAACAACTGATATTGGGGGGGGGTCCTGTCATAGGGGGGCCCTGAATAAAAAAAATAATTAACAACTGATGTTAGGGAGGGGTCCTCCTGAGCAAGTGACATATGGGGGTCCTGAATGAGCATCTGATATGGGGAGGGGGGGCAGGCACAATCTTTGCACAGGGGCCCACTACTGTCTGTGTCTGCCCCTGGCCCTGTTAATATACTGCAGGAGGTACTCATCATTGCTGTCTGCATATATTTCTTGTATACTGACTGTGAAGCATTCATTTGTTATGGCAACACAGGCTTCAGTTGAGGCCTAGTAGAGAACAACAGCAGATCTCTGTAATGGATTGTGCAGGCTAAACTGATGAGTGGAGACTATGTGAATCAAGATAAGCCAGAGAAAAATGGCAGAGTACAATATACCATATACAATATCTCATACCTCCCAACTTTTTGGACGGTCAAAGAGGGACACTTACGGTTCATTGTGTGAAAGCTCCATTTTTCCTGCATATCTATACCCTTCCATAGTTTTCTTTTACGAAATTGCTCAAAAATAATCTGAATATAGAAATTCCTGAAATCCCAACTGCATAAAATAATGAAGTAATATACAATACGGGCTCTAATACACAGAGAGGAACCAGAGAAACAATTTCTGGGTCAATATTGTGAATGTAATAATGATCTATACTTCAGATCAAAAAGACGGACATTTAAGGAGCAAAGAGGGACAGAGTGACTTGGGCCAAAAAGAGGGACACTTGGGAGGTCTGATATCTAGACTGTATCGCTGCCGTTACACATGGAGACCATATAGAACATCTAGAGGCCTGATTGGCTGGTAGACAGACATCCTCATTGACTGTATGACCAAGCCTGATTGATTGAGTGTCCGATCTCTATGATTAGCCGAGAGGCCATGCATTCTGCACTGCCCAACCTTGGTATCAGCTAGTATTGAGCAAAGCGAAGCATTTGAAGTGAAATGAAAACTTCAGTTCTCAATGAATCCGAATTTCTTCGCGCTTCATGGTAACAAATCCATTACCATGGAGGATGCACGTGTTACAGAGTGAAAGTAAGAAGCCAAGGAACACAAGATCACCCATAATGCCATGCAGCCAGCCAATCCGCAGATAGCCACCCCCTGTGATGTCACAACTCTATAAAACCCTCATCCCGTGCGGTCTCCACCATTGTCCAGTGAGCTGAGCACAGGGAGAGACGTGGCAAGTGTTTATGCATCAGGGACAGTGTTGCTGAAAATGAATAATAGAAGAAAATTGGAGAGGGAGAGTGCAGGGAGAGTACAGGGAGACTGCAGGGATACTTATCCTGCATCGGTTTAATTTATTTATTCCAACATTTACTTATTCCTTCATCAGCTATGAACTAAGATATGTAATTTAATACCAATAAGATGGAAGCCTTTATTATTCCAGTGTTACCCAAACCCAATACCATCCAGTCTTCACCCCTTGGGGGGAGGGGCAGGTCTTAATGATGAGCATCCTCATCTTTTGCTAGCTTCTTCCAAATCATCCTTTAAAGTCTCCATGTCCTAGAAAAGTCAGCAAGATGCAGAGAGAGGAGGAGCTGGAAATGACATATTCTCATCACTATTAGATGATGTGGAAAAGGAGGAAAAGCAGATGGCAGAAGAATGGCTTCCACTTGTAGAGCAGAAGAGCGGTTGGGGTGGAGAAGTGAGTATGCCAGGAGACTGCAGGATAGCACAGCAATAATTAGCATATTGTGCACCACCTAACTAGCCAAACCCCATATCAGAAACAATCCCTGTTTAAAAGTGCATTAAGAGAGCAGAGAGGAGGCAACTCTTTACCTCAGTGTTGTGAAGTAACTTGTCCTCCTGTGTGATTAGGACAGGTTTTGTGTGTCTACTAATAGGACGGCAGCCATTTTGTTTCTCCTAATGATTGCCCCCTACACAAAACAAGCCATTATAACTAATGAAAGGTATTTGGGATTATATTTATAATAAATTAATATTTACGTATTTTCATTTTCTTTATTCCCGGAGAACCCCTTTAACTTAAAGTGCTATTGAGGGAATCAGTATAATAGTATAGAAGGAAAAGAAAGACAGACATCATATTAAAATAATATAAATTAACTATACACAACACCATAAAAAAGATGTCTATCAATCATTGCTGGAGCACGAGCCCAGAATGATGTATTCTAAGCTGGTGATACAATATATCAAAATTAACAGATGATAACAAACACATACTGTATGTAAAGTTTATTTTACAGCAGCAATATATGATTACAAGAAAATGAGCAGTAACTGGAAAAAAAAGAAATGATTTGCCATGTTTACAGAACTCCTATTTTTTTTTATTTCAAAAAGTATTTATTGAATTGATTGCAAGAATGGAGAAATCATACATAATACAGAAGTACATAAGTAAACAGAGTTCTCCTATGAGTGTAAGCAATTATAGGATATAAAGTATCTGATATTGAACAGAACAGTTACATAAGGCTACTTTCACACTAGCGTTTTTAAATTCCGGTATTGAGTTCCGTTATAGGAATGGGGACATTGTCAATGGGGACAAAACTGAACTAAAGACAACGGAATGCTCCTGAAAGCATTCCGTTCCTTCTTCAGACCGGAGAACAAACCGCAGCATGCTGCGGTTTGCTCTCCGGTCCAGGCATCCGCACCAAGACGGATCCGGAATGACCCCCAATGCAAGTCAATGGGGACGGATCCGTTTGGTGTGGACACACCAGTAATCCGGATCTGTCCTCCATTGATTTCCAATAGGGAGTCATTCCGGATCCGGCTACATACATAGATACATACATAGATACATACATACAGACATACATACATACACACATACATACTCACATACTCCAGGGACACCGGCAGCATGTCTTCACGCGCCTCCTGCGCGCAGCTATGACGCTTCCCCACTGCGCCCAGCAGAGGGCGCTGTGGGGAATCGTCATCACTGCGCGC